>LBNU01003523.1:190120-213599 GCA_014162995.1 Artemisia annua
TATATATATATATATATATATATATATATATATATATATATATATATATATATATATATATATATATATATATATATATATATATATATATATTGATTTTTCTAATAGCTTTCAAACACCTCAATAGTACCTTTTCAAAATTCACACTTATAGTTTGGTGTGAAGAGCATCTTATAATTCAAGAGAAATGATACATAGGCCTAAAAATAGACCTAAAAGTGGACCTAAATACATGTGTCATGATTCTGATGGGTTGTTAAATAAGTGGGTCCCTGTCTGCAGCCATCAGGATCATGCCACATGTTTTTAGATCCACAATTAGGTCTATTTTTAGGTCCATGTATCATTTCTCATAATTCAAAGATGAGAATTGATAAGCAAACTCTCATTTGTTATTTGCACACTCAAATGTATAAAATGCTAAAGCAGCATATCATAAATGTACAACTGCAGAATGCACAGACTAGAGTGTGCAAATAAGAAATTAGAGTGTGCAAATCATTAGCCTTCAAAGATTGTTAAAATGCAAATCGGTACAACTCGTTTACTTTCTATATATAAGCCGTTAGAAGAATTTAGTTGCGTTTTAGACTTGATTTTTTCATTTTAATTTAAAAAAATAAATATATTAGAAACTATCAAGAAGCTAGAAGATATAAACGTCGGTAAAAAAGTTTAAAGCAAAAACTAACTCATGTCCCACGACAAGAGACCCATAAACATAAATAGTTGGCAAACATGTGTTCTTTTTCGTACCATTAAAGTATTAAACCAGAAAACATAAACAGGATTTGGGGCATGCTTTGAGAGTGGATACTATAAAATGGAAATATGTGTTGGAAAAGGCATAATAGAAAAAATGTTTACAGACCGTGCGAATAAAAAGATAACGTGGGTAAGGTTGTGTACACATTATGAGAACAAACATGATGTCGACTAGCCGGAATTTTATGTTTTCTCTTTTGGGTTTTTGTAGTTTGGCAAGTTTTGAGTTAATGACAAATTTAAAGTTTTTTTCTAATCTGGGACATAACATGTGTCAATTTGATATGAACATATCACTTTGATTCATACAAATAAATATAATTGTAAATAGACCACTCTGTCCTTCTTTATATTTTAGTCAGTATTTGACTTTTTCTTAAGACTTCTACCAAACCAATTCTTTGGTTGATTGTTAACGGTTTAGGGCTATTATCTGCATTATAAATAAGATTTGAAATATAATGAGCTAGCTAGTTTAGGAATTAATCCCAAAAAGAGTCAACTACTAAACTCCTACCCAAACCATAGGAAGATCTTCTGATTTAGTTTATTATTTTTGAGTTTTGAGATAAGACGACTTTAGAATACTTATATTAGTTTTTTGTTAATGATAGTATCATAATATTTATATATAGATAATTTACACTGACTACTCTAATTTATGGCTTGATTGCATGTACCAACTACATAAAACACAATAGCTTCATCGTTGACAACTTTTTTTGACTTTGGGTCAAATGATTAATACTCCGTATATGGTACTTGTGGTAGGGAACACCAAAATCGTCATGCATTCATTTATAAATTTTATATATTAAAAAAACCCAGCAATTGTATATCTGATCAACCATATTGCATCAGGATTTTTTTTTTTTTTTTTTTTTTTTTTTTTTTTTTTTTTTTTTTTTTTTTTTTTTTTTTTTTTTAATTTTTATTATTTTTTTTCCCTTCATGCATGCTGTAACTTATATTAAATGTTTGTTTTCACCTTTTGAGCTACCAACTCTCAAAAATTTCATTTCTTTGTTGATTTAGATACATCATACCAATTTTTATTTGTTCTGCCTTAGTCATTGTTCTGTACATATCATGATAAGATGATTTTGTGCCATGTTTGTTCGTTTTGTTACCTTTTCATGCTAACATTTCCATATAATTGAAGATATATTTGGGACCGCTTTATTTCTTTTATGGGCTTATACTTACACATTGTTTTTGGAATGCTGTAAACGAAATCCTTTTGAAAATATTAAATCTCTATTTAACGGTTGAGGTAAAACCGTTCTTTATGCTTTGTGTTGTGTTACCAATTTAGTAGCACCCAAACATATATGCTTCCGCTAAACCAGATTTTGGGGGTGTTACAGATTGGTATCAGAGCCTTGGTTATAGAGAACTAGGTATTTTTTTAAAATCTAGACTATAACTACTTTTGCGAAAACTTAACCCTATGACCGACACGTGCCTGCCTACCAAGCTGATGCCTCATTTGTAATTTTTATTACTAATATATTTGATGAGATGTGTGCTTTGTTATTGGATGAGTATATCCATTTATTTTGCTATATGATATATAAGTATCTTCGACATACTTATGCATATGTATCGTACTTATCGTAGCATTAAGCATTTTTCTCTACGTAATCTCATCATTCGTCCTCGAGCGTGGACACTTGCTTTAGTCTTTCTAAACAACGTTTAAAAGTAAGTGACATAGTACTAACGTAACTGAGCTGAGTATTTTAAAGTTCATTGAACCTCGGGTGAATATAGACTGATCACCTATATTCAGCCAGGGACAGTGGGACATAGCCTGATCACCTATGTCTGACTCAGAGGTGAACTTTGCGATACTGGGAGCAGTTATAATAGAATTTTGTCCAGTTGAATTTTTGATTACGAGAATGATAAAATTTATGTGTGTGTACATAAGCATTGCATGACATGAACACTCACATCTGCACACAACAGGATAGCAATCACAACACACTGGCATCACAATTCTTCACGAGTCGTAGTACTCTTGGTATCGCTATACCTTTCCGCTCATATGGAATACTTGCTCGTCGCCGTCTAATCATGTTTTGCATCGAGGCGTATTAGACCCGATTGGTCACAGTTTGAATTCGGGTTGCTTATTTAAACTTTTTTGATGTTGCAATAAACCCAAACTCATTTGAGCTTATTGGAGCGTTTCGGCTATGTTTGAATTTAGATTGCTTATTTATTTAAACCTTGCTTCGTTTGCGGTCTTGTTACAGTCAGATCTGCTCCAAACCTTATGCTCAATCGATTTGGTTCATCCCTCTCGATCGATGTTGTTCCTTCCGCGTGAAGTAGAAGGTACATTACTTGGTCAACCAATAGATTGCTAGTAGCAATCAACATCCTCCTTCAGAGTCGTACTCTGAACTTTCTATACTTTCCATTCAGCAGAGATTCTATGACCAAAAGAAACCTTAATTCCTTAAGGAGTAACCTGAACCGCGTCCCTTGGAACAGACACCAAATCCTTCACCATCTCTCGGGAATACCAGTTATTTTTGCTACCTTCTTATAAGATAATAAACCATGTTGCTATCACCATACAAACTGTTTTCGATTAATTTTTCAGACAATTTTGCGGTCACCCTACAAATGTTTTACTGCTACTTCATGAAATCAAATTTTCAACCTTATAACTATTTTGTAAACAACGAATAATTCCCGTTGGTCTATAAACTGTTTTGCAAATTATTTCGCTAACGATTTTATAAACCGGTTTGCTGTCCTACTACAATTTTACGAATCAAACTACAGCCTTGTTACTATCATGCAAATGATAAACCGATTTCTCGATATTCTATGAACTGTTTTACAAACCGTTTTATAAATTATTCACCTGTGAACTATTTACTCATTTTGATGTGCTAAAAGTTTCTAGTCAAACTATATCAAATTTTTGCATAGCAAGGAGTGAGTAAACGTTGCCTTTTGCGAAATTATCTTATACGCACCATGTTTAAAGACAACTTTTACTGAAGTAATGAGTCTTTTGAGTCGCAACAGTTTACCTACTGCAAATTTTCAGCAAAAAAATTATTTATCACTCTTCCACAGACGAGAGTACCCTTTACCATCCTGGTAAGACTCAAATCGATTGTGAGTACCAATATCTCTTCCCAAACACCATCTTATCGGATAACTTAAATTGAAATCCGGGACGGATTTCCCTTTAAGGAGGGTAGACTGTAACCACCCGTAATTTTTCAGATTGATTTTTAATAATAAATTATATTTATTATTTCCTAAGTTTCATTTGTGGACTTTTCCGAAGTTATTTGAATCGAAGACGAGAAGTTATCTCGCAAACGTTAAAACTGTACGTTTCGTGTTCCGGCACAACCATAAACGCACTAAGCTATTTAATATATTAGTATATTAATTACAAGAAAATAGTCGTATGAATACTCGTTTTTCGTGGAAAAATTATTTTAAACGCAACGGTATAAATTTCGAGCTTTGAATCGATCATTTACTAACCTAAATGGGACCCACACTCTCTATATATAAAAGACTACATAAATTACAGATTTGGTCCCTGTGATTAATTTTACCCCCCGCCCCTTAACTTTGATTATTGGCAGTTTTGGCCCCTAGGGTTTTCTTGTCACTATATAATGTCTACATAACCCTAAAATTCTCATTTTATCACCTCCCATCTCACATTTAATTTTTCCGCCCCCGCTATCAAGATTCCGGCGAGATCCCGGCCAGATTCCGGCCACCGTCATCTTGGCCGCCACTACCAAGTCGAGTAGATCGGTGTAGATCGGGGTATTTAGAGTTATTTGGAGTGGTTTTTGCTCGTATGTTACCACAGCAGCCGCACCACCACTGCCGTCGCACCACCCCTCGTCTTTCTCTTGTGGTATTTCAAAACCTAGATCTATTGTTTTTAACCCTTTAATTAAAACATACGACTTGTCATGTTTAACGTGGATTAAACTGGCTAAAAACGTGTTATACAAACATTTCGTGGCTTGAAAATGGATTGAAACATGCTTTGCTAATTTTTCGTGTGGTGGTTGATGGTTTAATGAACTGAGTCAACCCAACTCGGGCGAGTCGAGTCGACTCAGCTGAGTCAACTCAAATAAATCTTTTGCAATCTTACAATGAAGAAATATGTGTTCTTCCGTTTTAATTCCATATCACACAGGGGACATCTTACAGAATCCAAATCCACACCCCGTCGATCAAGGTTACTACGCGTTGCCATCCTACCATTCATCACTCGCCATGTATTGATATTTACTTTCAAAGGGACATCACAGTTCCATCTAGTTGCAACATAGGAGGCAGATGGGGACATAGACGTGATGTAGGATCTCATACCCTTAACTGTAAAGCATCTTGAATCGTCTATAGAGCATTCCTAAATGTCTTCTGAAGTTGTGAGGTGGAGTTGAGATAGGAGACTTACGAGATTGGCAAGTTCTTCATGTTCTGGAGTAGTTCTAGGTTCCCAGCGCCAGGCCCATTGAAAGATAAGCCCAGGAGGAGAAGTTGTGTCCTCAGGCCCAAAAGACGCACGCTGGTTAGAGTAGAGGTGCAAGTTTGAGACCGGTTTTTTTTTAAACCGAAAAAAAACCGCAACCGGTTTTTCAAAAAAACGGTTTTTAAAAAACCGGACCGGTTTTATAAAACCGAACCGGTTAGACCGGTTTTGGGTTTTTACCCNTAGATTGGCCATTTCCAAGTTTAATCTTGAAAATAGAAGGGATATTTATGTTGACTTTAAGTAAATTGTTCCTTAGCTTCACAATTTGATACCATACACCAGAGTTCGATCTTATGGTTGAGTTAACATTAAGGGCCCCCGAAGATCCATATATAGAACGAATAACTTGACACCATAAAGCTTGTTTCTCTGTACGAAACCTCCACCACCATTTTGCGAGCATAGCTTGGTTACAAGTCCTTAGGCCACCAATACCAAGTCCTCCATGGTCTCGAGGGGACAAGACTTTGTCCCAAGGGATCTTTCTGTCATCCGTGGAACCGCCCCAAAAGAAATTCCTCCTAATACTTTCAAGCTTGTTAATTATATTTCTAGGAGCCTTATATGTGGAAAAGTAGTTGTAACCACCCGTAATTTTCCAGATTGATTTTTAATAATAAATTATATTTATTATTTCCTAATTTTCATTTGTGGACTTTTCCGAAGTTATTTGAATCAAAGACGAGAAGTTATCTCGCAAACGTTAAAACTGTACGTTTCGTGTTCTGGCACAACCATAAACGCACTAAGCTATTTAATATATTACTATATTAATTACAAGAAAATAGCCGTATGGATACTCGTTTTTCGTGGAAAAATTATTTTAAACGCAACGGTATAAATTTCGAGCTTTGAATCGATCATTTACTAACCTAAATGGGACCCACCCTCTATATATATAAAAGACTACATAAATTACAGATTTGGTCCCTGTGATTAATCTTATCCGCCGCCCCTTAACTTTGATTATTGGCAGTTTTGGCCCCTAGGGTTTTCTTGTCACTATATAAGATCTACATAACCCTAAAATTCTCATTTTATCACCTCCCATCTCACATTTAATTTTTCCGGCGCCGCTATCAAGATTCCGGCGAGATCCCGGCCAGATTCCGGCCACCGTCATCTTGCGCCGCCACTACCAAGTCGAGTAGATCTGTGTAGATCGGGGTATTTAGAGTTATTTGGAGTGGTTTGCTCGTATGTTACCACAGCAGCCGCACCACCACTGCCGTCGCACCACCCCTCGTCTTTCTCTTGTGGTATTTCAAAACCTAGATCTATTGTTTTTAACCCTTTAATTAAAACATACGACTTGTCATGTTTAACGTGGATTAAACCGGCTAAAAACGTGTTATACAAACATTTCGTGGCTTGAAAATGGATTGAAACATGCTTTGCTAATTTTTCGTGTGGTGGTTGATGGTTTAATGAACTGAGTCAACCCAACTCGGGCGAGTCGAGTCGACTCAGCTGAGTCAACTCAGTCGAGTTGAGTTGACCTTGTTGCATGTCTTGGCTAGTATTGTTTTGTTGGGTGTTTGTTTGTCTCAAGGATAATAAACCCGAAAGGGTGTTTTGTTTGCTCTCGGTTCAGCCACACCCACGAAGGGTGATGGCATGTGTTGTATTGCTCATATCAAAACTCATTGGGACTCGCTAGTAAGACTTATAGCTTATTTTGGTTGGCTTTGTTTTAATTCAAAAAGGAAAACACCACAAGGGTGTGTGGTGTGGTTTTACTCTCGGTTCAATGAGACACCCATATAAGGTGTGCTCGTTTGGTTTGTGTCTCGGTTTAACAACCCACGTAGGGTGATTAGTTGTCTCGGTTTAACACAAAGACTAAGAGTTGTGAGTCGCGACTGAATTTGTATGTTGTGTTGTGTTTGAATCTAGACTTATGAATTGTGGTTGCTTTTGTGTTTAAATTCTAGCGTGAGCAATTTGCATTTCTGAAATGTTGATTTGTGTATTAAACTTCAGTCAAAATATGGTGTGATCGGTTGTGTTTTTCATTCCAGATTTGGGTGCGTTTGGTTATTAGAATATTGGGCCTCAAGCCCAATAATACTTGAGGGTGTTTGTTTGTTGTCTAATTGAGCTAATGAGCCCACCCAATTAAAAAAAAATAAAGTATATTTTTGGGTCATAATAATTAAGGGTAAGTTTGGTTTAATGGATGTGTTATGGGTGGATTAATTCGGTTACTCATGGATTATTACTTGGGTTTATACTTAAACTTGGACAATATAAATAATTAATGGACACTTGAATATCGAATTATGACTTGGATAAATTTGACAACTAATGGACATGTATCGACATCTATTGAACGATTGGACATTTTGGACTAGAGACGAATGTAATATATTAAACTCGGAACGAATTTAATATATTAAACTCGTAACGGGCCTAAATATCCAATTAACACATATTAAACTAATAAAGAGTTGTCAATTATAGACTTTTCGGGAAATTTGTTTGAGAAATTGAGTTTTATTAAAGCCTAACGACTTGGGAAAGTTGTATAAGCGGACGCATTATGCCAAAATTTATATAACTTTCTAAACCTATACTTTTATTTGAAAACCTTTTATCTATATAAAACCCGACGATAATCGGAACTCATAGTTTTAACTTGTCAACTATTACTATTTGACATATTTTTCTTTGTCATTATTCCTTTGATTTCTGGTTGTGATTTCCTTCTCAACTCAAGTTCTCGTCCGAACTTTTCTCGACTATGTCGTTATCTGTCTCTCTTGACGTGTGTATACTTGAGTTCTCGTCAGTACCTTCTTGACTTTTCTTTTACTTCCTTTATAATATATTGGGATATATATTATACTGTGGCGTGAGTTACATTTTGAGTCTATGCTTCCTTACCACCACACGAAATGTTGAAACTGAACTCTTTTTACGAAACATTGATATTAAACTTTTTGCAATTATTGATATGAGTAATCCACGAAAACTAAGACGCTTGTCTTCTGAAAACTCTTTTACTTTGCGGGACGTATTCTGAGATAACTATATACTTACTAGGTTGTGCCGATCACGTACCGTTGTGCCTGTACTTCTTGATATCGTTGTGATTTGTCACTTGATGCCAGTTGTGACAATTGTGTTGTTTGCGTTCCTACAATCTGAGGTTAGTTCATACCCCCTACTTTTACTTGTTTTATAACTGTTTTGGGGGAGAATACATGCTCGTTTTTAACTAAACTCAATGCTTGTTTATACATAAACTCATTACTTGTTCTTACTTGAAAACATGAATTATTTACCTATTGCATATTGGACTTCCTTATTATGGACACAAGTGTTTAAATCATATATGTGAGTTTATAGCCCCACTCTTTTACTTTACCTTGCTTGGCAAAACTTGGGGTGAGAAACATGCAAAACACTTTCACGGACCACACTGAAACTTATGCTTTATTCAAACTATTACGCGGATTAGCCTAAGCCCTTGAATCCCACTATGCCCAAACTCATGAACCATCAATTCCTGCTGGGAAGTGCGAATGTTATAAATAGATCTATTGGTGGTGACTCCCCCGTTCGGTTTGACCGGATAGGCAAACGCGAGCGTATAACATGTCGAATTACAAGTGTATCGGGATAAACACTTGCCGGGCCTTTATACTTAACATGCTTCTAGAGCATGCACACTGTCGTAGCTTCGGTTGCATGAACTTAGTGCTAGCATAAAAGACTTTTACTTTTGTGTGACGTTATATTCGTTGTAATGATCACATACTTTGCCTACGGTCCAACTTTGTGTCTAACACTTATGGTCTACTTTAATGATACTTTTCATGATGCTGTGAGTAAAGCAGTGGTCACTATACTGAACTTGACTTGTATGTGAAGAATTATTCACACTCGAAAACCTTGTGGTCCACATTATTAATTTACTTAAAGGTAAACTTTATTTTCACGACATTGTGAGCGACACAATGGCCACAGAATTTTCTATTGAACTCACATTACTTTTACTCTACATTGTTATTTATACAAACCTATGAACTCACCAACCTTGTGTTGACACTTTTTAGCATGTATTTTCAGGTTTTAAGCGATAGCTTACTATTAGAGGCGTTGGCGGGGCATGGCATGGTCATAGATGACTCATACAATGACAGCATGTGAGGTCAAAGCAGAAGGTTTCCTATCAAAAACATTACAGTTCGGGTTGGTGTTTAGACGATAAAGCCTAGGGAACGAATCTTCTAAGGGTGAGCCACCAATCCAAGGATCATGCCAAAAGCTAGTAGATTGGCCATTTCCAAGTTTAATCTTGAAAATAGAAGGGAGATTTATGTTGACTTTAAGTAAATTGTTCCTTAGCTTCACAATTTGATACCATACACCATAGTTCGATCTTATGGTTGAGTTAACATTAAGGGCCCCCGAAGATCCATATATAGAACGAATAACTTGACACCATAAAGCTTGTTTCTCTGTATGAAACCTCCACCACCATTTTGCGAGCATAGCTTGGTTACAAGTCCTTAGGCCACCAATACCAAGTCCTCCATGGTCTCGAGGGGACAAGACTTTGTCCCAAGGGATCTTTCTGTCATCCGTGGAACCGCCCCAAAAGAAATTCCTCCTAATACTTTCAAGCTTGTTAATTATATTTCTAGGAGCCTTATATGTGGAAAAGTAGTAGACACCCAAACCACCAAGAACGGATTTAATAAGAGTGAGGCATCCACCGATAGAGTGGGACTTGGACTTCCATTTAGATAGCCGTTTATGAAACCTATCAACAAGAGGCGTCCAATGGTGACATCTTGACATCGGGGCTCCAATGGGAAGTCCCAAGTAAGTACATGGAAATTGAGAAGCTATACAACCAACAGCGGAAGCAAGTGAGTTTAACTCAACATTACATACACCAACTCCATATAACTTACTTTTGTTGAAGTTGACTTTAAGGCCGGAAGCAAGATGGAAACAAGTGAGAATCCTTGATAAGTTCATAGTATTAGACCTCAACCACTCATCATCCGCAAATTGTAGATGTGAGATATGGATCATATCTTTGCCCACTTTAATACCCTTAAAAATGTTGTTGTTTGTTGCTTCAAGAAGAGCGACATTAAGAGCTTCAACCGCCAATATGAACAAGAAAGGGGAAAGTGGATCTCCTTGACGGAGCCCCCTTTCAATTTTGAATTCTTTTGTTGGAGAGCCATTAACAAGAACCGAAGCAAAAGCCAAATTAAGGCATGAGTGGATCCAAGACCTCCATTTAGAACTAAAACCCATTTGTTCTAGGATGGAGAATAAGAAAGACCAACTTAAGGAATCAAAGGCCTATTCAAAATCAACTTTGAGGAACATGAAACGTTTCTTGTGTTTCTTAGCCCAAGCAATGATCTCATTTACCATTAGAGGGCCATCAATGATTTGACGACCTTTTATGTATGCCATTTGAACCTCGCCAACAACCGAAGGTTACACTCGAGATAGGCGGTTAGCAAGAATTTTTGCAATGATTTTGTATTGGCTACCAATTAAACTAATTGGACGAAAGTCACCAATCACCAGGGGGTCATCAACCTTAGGAACCAGAGTAACGAATGATGAGTTACAACCCCGTGGGATAAAACCCGAAGCTTCAAAATCTTTAACATATGATAGTATATCTTGTTCAAGAGTGTTCCAATGGTTTTTGAAGAATTTAAAAGTGAACTCATCGGGCCCTGGTGCCTTGGAACTTCCACAATTCCACACCGCCTCTTTAATTTCATCAAGGTGAAAGGGCTATCAAGGAGAAGTGATTCCTCCAACGAGAGTTGTTTGAAAAGATTACTTGAATAAAGAGGTCTCGAGTGGTTATCTTCTTGAAATCTAACATGGAATGAGTTAAAGATGTAACTTTTTAATGCTAAAGGCTCTGTGATCCATTCTCCGTGTATGTTAAGCCCATTGATTCTAGATCGATTCCGTCTACTATTGATAATTCCATGAAAAAAAAATGCGAGTTTTCATCACCTTCGGTGGTCGAACGCAGTTTTGCCTTTTGCTTCATATCCTTAATAGGATATATTTGGGACCGCTTTATTTCTTTTATGGGCTTATACTTACACATTGTTTTTGGAATGCTGTAAATGAAATCCTTTTGAAAATATTAAATCTCTATTAAACGGTTGAGGTAAAACCGTTCTTTATGTTTTGTGTTGTGTTACCAATTTAGTAGCACCCAAACATATATGCTTCCGCTAAACCAGATTTTGGGGGTGTTACAGTAGTAGACATCCAAACCACCAAGAACGGATTTAATAAGAGTGAGGCATCCACCGATAGAGTGGGACTTGGACTTCCATTTAGATAGCCGTTTATGAAACCTATCAACAAGAGGCGTCCAATGGTGACATCTTGACATCGGGGCTCCAATGGGAAGTCCCAAGTAAGTACATGGAAATTGAGAAGCTATACAACCAACAGCGGAAGCAAGGGAGTTTAACTCAACATTACATACACCAACTCCATTTAACTTACTTTTGTTGAAGTTGACTTTAAGGCCGGAAGCAAGATGGAAACAAGTGAGAATCCTTGATAAGTTCATAGTATTAGACCTCGACCACTCATCATCCGCAAATTGTAGATGTGAGATATGGATCATATCTTTGCCCACTTTAATACCCTTAAAAATGTTGTTGTTTGTCGCTTCAAGAAGAGCGACATTAAGAGCTTCAACCGCCAATCTGAACAAGAAAGGGGAAAGAGGATCTCCTTGACGGAGCCCCCTTTCAATTTTGAATTCTTTTGTTGGAGAGCCATTAACAAGAACCGAAGCAAAAGCCAAATTAAAGCATGAGTGGATCCAAGACCTCCATTTAGAACTAAAACCCATTTGTTCTAGGATGGAGAATAAGAAAGACCAACTTAAGGAATCAAAGGCCTATTCAAAATCAACTTTGAGGAACATGAAACGTTTATTGTGTTTCTTAGCCCAAGCAATGATCTCATTTACCATTAGAGGGCCATCAATGATTTGACGACCTTTTATGTATGCCATTTGAACCTCGCCAACAACTGAAGGTTACACTCGAGATAGGCAGTTAGCAAGAATTTTTGCAATGAGTTTGTATTGGCTACCAATTAAACTAATTGGACGAAAGTCACCAATCACCAGGGGGGTCTTCAACCTTAGGAACCAGAGTAACGAATGACGAGTTACAACCCCGTGGGATAAAACCCGAAGCTTCAAAATCTTTAACATATCTTGTTCAAGAGTGTTCCAATGTTTTTTGAAGAATTTAAAAGTGAACTCATCGGGCCCTGGTGCCTTGGAACTTCCACAATTCCACACTGCCTCTTTAATTTCATCAAGGGTGAAAGGGCTATCAAGGAGAAGTGATTCCTCCAACGAGAGTTGTTTGAAAAGATTACTTGAATAAAGAGGTCTCGAGTGGTTATCTTCTTGAAATCTAACATGGAATGAGTTAAAGATGTAACTTTTTAATGCTAAAGGCTCTGTGATCCATTCTCCGTGTATGTTAAGCCCATTGATTCTAGATCGATTCCGTCTACTATTGATAATTCCATGAAAAAAATGCGAGTTTTCATCACCTTCGGTGGCCGAACGCAGTTTTGCCTTTTGCTTCATATCCTTAACTTTACGTTGTTCTAAGTTGGCAAGAAGCTTGATGGAGGAATTTCTTGATTCAACTTCGATTGGGGAGAGACAAGTGGATTCAGCTTTTGTAATCAAACTATCAATTATGTTTCTGAGTTCCACACATGCTACTGTATCTCGTCCTGTAAAGTTGAACGCCACTGCTTAATTGAGTTTTTCAGTTACATAAATACCCTTTAAATTAATTCACATTATAATACACCGCCCACCATCATCATCCTTGCCGCCGCGCACCACCCAACATCACCATCATAATCCGCACCATCATAATCCGCACCATCATCATCCGCACCATCATAATCCGCACCATCATCATCCATTTACGTAGTATTTTTGAGGGTATGGATATGGAATCAGTGGGTATGTGTTTTTTTATATACATATTTTTTTTACAAACTCAGATCCTTGAAATGATAATTTGAATTTGATTAAGGTTTTAGGGTTTGTAAAAGGTTTGTGATGTTGATATTTTGGGTTTTCAAGAGTTGATATTTGATTTTTTTTACAATAAAATTGACTCTCAACTTGAAAGGCGGATGGTTAAAAATGGAACTAATTCGTCTGCTAATGTTATTTGATTAGAATAAAATCAGGTTGAAAATGATTGGCTGCAAAATGACGGATATGCCCCGCATAATTAGCACATGAGATAGTTAACGGAAAAAAGTTAACAGCCGCTATGTCAAAGGACCGGTTTGTTACAAATCAAAACCAATGTAATTAACGAAGTCTAATGCAATTGTGTGTAAACCACATGGATGATCTTTGTAATCAACTCTGTAGATAATTTGAAATCTAGTGTAGAGAAGAAAAAAAGAACCAAGACTGCATTTCAACTTCTAAATTCTAATAGAGGAAGTGACATTTAGATCTGGTGTGGTTCACTGGTCAGGGATAACGCAGTTGTGACAATTATACTATTAAAACTAGAAAAAGGAAAAGAGGGATGATAGTAATCAGATACAACCATTATAGTTGGCAATAATCTGCAAAAATAAGTTTCAACTGTTACTTTATTTTTCCATCTTCTTGCCTGCTACAAAGTTCTGTTTTCCAAAGTTCTTGAGGTATAACAGTTAGTTCACACATCCAAATGGTCAAACTACAATAGTTAAAAATGTTATTCACTCGATTGTTAAAATTGTCTTTTGTTTAAATTAAACAGACCATAAAGGAATCATGAAAAGAATGAAAATACAACTTTGTAAGCTAAAAGCACCTTTGTAAATGAGTCTTTGTTCCAAGAAAAGAAAAATTGTGGCTAATTCAACGTGTGTTTCTCTAGTTTGTCATGCTGTTACCAATTGCCTGAAGTGCTTGGTTTGCAAAATAACGGACATCAACATCAGGATCCTCAGACAGCTCAACCAAACATGGCCGAATGGTACTCTCCACAACCTGCACAACAACAAAGATTTACTAACTTCATCCATGTGTGCATAACACGTGACTCATCGGGTAAAAAGTAACTTACAGTATGGTCAACAATGGGAATCAGGGACTGCAAGACCTTTGCTACATTGAATTTGATATTCGGCACTCTGAAATCGAAAAGTTGTTGTAAATATTAAGCAATGAAAGAAAGAAAATGAAGATGTACATGTAGAACTAAATTCACCTGTCTTTGGCGACGTTAACAACCACAGGAAGCAGCTTAGAACAAGTGATTTCTGACCCCATAACAGGGGCAAGTAGGGAAATTGCACGAAGAACAGTCATCCGATGCAAGTAATGTGGGTTGTTAACCATATCCAATACCTGCCAGCAAAACAATGTCATTTACAAAAATAACAAATCCATGTGTCAAGTGACCCTTCACCACTAAATATGAGACCAACCTGTGGAACAATGTGCTGCATTGCCCAGTCTGGACCAAATTCTTCTGCAAGACGCTTTAAGTTATTGGCGGCAGCATCTCTAATGGAGTAAACCTGCAAACACATATCCGTTAATATAGGTCAGGGCTACACTCAAACAGACAATCACATATGTAGGTGACGAAGTAGGACTAACCTTGTCCTGTAACCATTTCATGCAGAGCGCACCAAGTTTCTCATCAAAAAATCCTACACCTAGTTGACTAGCCAAGAGGGGTATATATTCTATAATAGCCAAACGAACCCTCCAATGCCTGTCTTCAGCAAGTTCAACAATTGCTGGTAGTAATGATTGTGACAAAAGATCGATTCCAATAACCTGCATTAACAACAGCTAACATCAGAATCACCACAAATATAATAACATGAAAACCAGGATCAAGTGTCCCAAACATAAAGAATCCTCCAAATTGAACACAAAAATACCAGAATTACAACTGAAAACATATGTTAAAACATAAAAGAAGAGTGTATACCTGATTCACTTGGTCTAGCTTACTGATAATATTGAGACGAACATCTGGGAACTCATCCTTTAGAAGTGATAGAAATATAGGAAGGAGTTGCTCAATTGTTGCTTCCTGCAAAATAATAGAAAACAGAAAATCAGTACTTTCAGAATGCCGTTGTAAGTAAAACACCAAGTGTGAATATAAGTTCTATAATATCCTTACTTTTCCTAGAACAGGGGCCATGCCCATAATAACAGAGGCCAGAGCTGACCTCACATGCTGAGAAGAATCAGATGACAATTCCTACATGTCACAGGAACAAGTAAGATAGCTGAATCAAAGATTAGATCGATTATATATATGTTTTATTAGCTTTATATAGCAACACACCTTCACACATGGAAGAATATGCTGAATTGCAAGTTCTGAATTGAGGATCCGAGAGAATTTGGTGACTTTTCCGGCAGCTGCAATACGTACTTCAGCTTCATTATCTCTCAGTAGCCTTACGTACGCTGGAACCAACTCCGACCTATTAATAGTTTTAAAAACAGCAAATTGAGCTTATTTATTAGTCTAATCAGCATGAGACTATCAAAAAAACTGTAAGACTATATTCTTGAGCATTTTGTGCTAGAAATATATCTGTGAAATTAACAATGAAAATGTTAGAAGAGAAAGTAGATTTAAATTTAAACATACTTGGTAGGTTCAGCGCCCACAGCTTCACATAGCTCATACAACTGATTAGCTACCATATACCGCACACGCCATGACTTGTCCTGAATTAGATGATACATTTCGAATAGTAAGATACCAGAAGAAAGAACTATTATTAAACAGCAGACATACAGAAGATAAGCTACAATTGTTGCCACGAAAATGTGTATGATCTTGATTTGGAATAAAATTAATAAATATAGAAAATACATATTTTCACTTTAAATTATGCACCATCGTAGGCTCAGATTTGCATCTGAACTAGTACACAGTTTTAAGTTTATTAGATTCATGACAAAAAAAAAACTATTCGACTCAACTAAACCACATATAGTGAACACACAAAGCTAGTTAGGAATTAGGATAACCATCAACATTAAAAATGGCAAGAAGAAATATAATACAGAAGTTGGTACAATCAAAAAGTTCACCTGTGAAAAATTGACAATGACAGGAAGTATGTGTGCAACAGTGTCTTGGGGCTGTAACAACTTCCCAAGTGCAGCACAACCCTCAACGGCTAGCAAACGTACAGAATCTTGATCTGTAACAAGGATAACATTTATAACAAAGGATAAGTTAATAAAAAGGAAACACAACATGCAAGGTAGACAAAATAAAATAAAGGAATAAAATTTACCGTCTTGTGTAAGATCTTCAAATATTTGCATGATGTCAGTCTTGAGATGAGAAGCTTCCATAGTCGCAGCAAACTTTCCTAAGTTAGTAGCAGCGGATCTCCTAACCATCGGCATATCATCTTGACATAATTGACTATAAACCGACCTCAATTCTGCTTTCACTGCTTCTGGTGCACTAGGATACGCAATGTGAAATAACCCGCAAGCAGACACCCGTGCAGTAAACCACTCACCACCCGCCAATCTCTACAGCCACAAAAAAACCCACCATAAACACCAAAACCAATAACAAAAGCAAACACTAGTAGAAGACATGTAAACTGTAAATCAAAAGCAAAAGCACGAACCTTGACCAACGGAACAAAAAAGTCAACCAAATCAGACTCCTTCATCTGCGACCCGATCCTACACAACGACTCAACAGCTTTTTCCCTCACACACGTCTCCTCAACGGTGCAAAGTGTTTCAAGTGGCGGTAGCAACACACTGGCATACTCCACACCTCCAACGTAAGTAATAAACACGCCTAACTCTTCCGCCATTGCAAGAAGAACCTCGTCATCGTCATCGTTGTTCTCACTCAAGAAAGGGATCAACTCCTTCCGTGTACGCTCCTCCCCTAGAGCACGTGCAATTGTTGACAGGCGTCTAATGGAATTTAACCGTAACTGAATATCGTCATTTTTCAACTCGTCTATTAGTACTGCTATCGGATACAACGGCTCGTCGCCCATCGACATTGTAGGTCACAAATATACTGCAGTTTGAATAACCAAATCAGTTTCCACATGATCACATATTTAATGTAGCGCCTAACTCAAAACGAAGATGTAATCCTTTAATAAGTGTTTATAAGTCCAATTTGTTACTACTCAACTATCACATGAATATTATCCATACTTTTTTTTGAAAGGCAATACATTTTATAAACTAAAACTAGCAAGATGATAGGAATTACAACTAACGACCCTCAACATACTAGATTGACCCTCACTAACTACAACAACCGGAAACACAACCACATCGATCCTAAAACAGTAACAATGAATCTAAGGAAACTACAACGATCCTAAGACCCTCCGGCATCTAACACCAAGCCACCTAAGGGCATCACTCAATATGAAGCATGGAAACGGACTGTGACGAAACCCTTCAGTGCTTCAAACCAAATAGTTCCCCATTAATTATATATTTGACGTTTAAATTAATTCTACGAAAAATATAGTGAAATAATCCACAAATAACATACAATCATACACAAATGCAACAAAAAACTAATTTCTCAAATCACATTTTGTTAAAAAAAAAAAAAAAAAAAAAAAAAAAGTTAAAATTAATTTGGCATCAGCAATATTACAAAATAGAGATTAATGTAAAAGGTATACAATTTACATCTAATTTAAAGGTATGAGATCTAAAGGTAACCCTAGAAACAATAAATCGAGAATACGCAACAAGTAATAAACAAAATCAATATAATTATATAACAATATGTGAAATATACAAATATGGATCAAATAATGGAATCTTAACAGACAAAATCAAATTACAATAAAAAAAATAAAAAACAGATTTAAGGAGTGGATCTGAATCTTACCGGTATAATAACGAAAGTGATTAAAAAACAGGTTTCGTCGTTCAGTAACAAATGTAAAGAGATTGATGATAATGATTTTTTGTTCTGAAATTAACGTAATATTTGAAAATTATTATTTTAATTTTGTTGATGGGGAGGAGGATTATTGGCTGCTGTATCGAGAGAAATGGAGGAGTTTTGCACTTTTCTGGGAGCTAAATTTATAAAATGGCCCTTAAGTATTCCCTCTTTTGTCATTTAAAGTACCAAATCTAGTCTTTTTCTTATTTAACATGCAAATAGATATTTAGCATCACTATTAAAAAAATTATTAATACAATAATTAGACTCTCACAACTAACATGTATATGTCTTTTTTTAAGTGTAGATAATTGAGTGTATTAGCATCTCACAACTTTAAATAAAATTGAACAAAAATTCCAAGAGTGTTGATTACAACGTTTCATTTATAAATCGAATACCATTTATAAGATTTTGGTTGCTAGTCATGGCTTAAACATAAGCTAGATAAACTATTTACCTTTTTATATGAAAAGCTAATATAAATACATGAATAAACACTCGCGTGAATGAGTGTCAGAGTTTATATACTCTGTAAAATATTTCTTGTATGATTAGAAACTTGTCAAAATTTAAAAACCAAAGTAAGGGAAAAATTTAGTCTAAAAACTTTAAAAAAAAAATTTAGACAAAATTTCGACCCTTCCTTTGTTTAAGAAATTTAAACTAAGCTTGTCTTGAATTTACACCCTCCCTTTCCTATTTATAACAAACTTCATGTAGCCAACTTATCTTCACACTCGATGTGGGATAGCAACCAAAATCCATTTTAAAACGAGCAATGATATGGAGGCCTAACATATATGCCTAATCCATTAACAATTTAACACACACTTATACATTTTTCTCTCTAAATCTTCACTTTTTAAATTTCCACTTGTCTATCATCTTATTCTTAGTCATGTTTTTAGTCATGCATTTTAGGCATGCCAATTATTTTCCTTTTAAAACCGCTACTACTTCTTACACTACATAACTTTCTTTGACTTAAAACCTAAACACACACACACTATCATTCATATTTCATTCTAGTGACAAATGGGGATATCAGTGCAGGTGACGCCTCTATGTGGAGTATACAACGAGAATCCATTATCATATCTTGTGTCTATTAAAAGATACCAACGGGAATCCATTATCACTATGTTTATTAAAAGATACCAGCGGGTCATTGTCCTAGCGTTATATGAGAAACTGAAATATTGCAGTTTTAATTTATGTGTGACATGTTGTTATGTGGGATAACAGGTGGTGGTTCAAGACTTGATGTGTGGATGAATTTTCCAGGAGATAAATTCAATTCTAAATAAATCTGAATATGAATCTTTGGGAGTAAATGATCAAAAAACTACACGAGCCGTTCAATAGGTGAATAATCGTTCAAAAATATATGCTGCATGATACTTATTGTTTTAGTTTACACAGAGATTATGTCATTAAGGTTCATACTGTCTCCTACAAAGACACTTTTATAACATTGACAATGTATTACTCCGTAGTTTATCTGAAATGGTCTAATGTATTTAGTTTATCTTAAAATTTTATAGTAGTAGTTAATATCAATGTGCACGTGTGTGTGTAGTTTAAAAACATGGTAAGCAAAACTATCATTATTTTTCAATGAGGACCGTATAGGTACACTTTTTTATACAATATGTTGTATATTCAGCTTATCAGCAACCTCAAAAATGTTTAATGAAACCTTTCTGAAAAGAATTCTATCCCAACGCACTCTTTTAGCCGTTAGCAAACATTATTTGAATAACTCTTTACTTGACATTATCCTTGAAATGGTGAATTGTATTAATAACTGAATCAGCAAATTACATTTTGGATACATCGCTTGTGGACATGCCCACAAAGCTGAACAAAGAACAAACATACAATCAAACAGCATACTAATGAAAACACTAGAACTGATAACAATCACCATTCTTCTAAAGTTAGCACAGTGTAGCAGGCTAAACTTTAGGCAACCATGGAGAAAATATCCTACTTGACTACATTTCCACATGGACAAACACCCTATCTAATAACACCTGTAGCCCATACAAGTGCTATTAGAGGCTCTTAACCACAGGCATCATCAAGATAGGAAGAAAAACTCATGTTTCATTGAGGCTCAAATACACAGAGCTACATTTCCAATACTGGCATGACTCAAGTGTATAGAGTTACCCAAGGAGACATCCCACCTTGACTACATTTCCCAGACCTTAGTTCAACTCAGAACCAACTGACCCTCCCAGATGGAAATGAAAAGAACTAAGACTAGTTACACATCTTCATCGACATCCAAACAAAGGAGGTAAGCAACTAACCCAAAAACAGGTACAAATCTCATATACTTGACTAAATTCACCTTCATTTTCTCAACATTTTGAAGGTTTTGTCCAATCAACCACGGCTGAAAAACTATGTAGATACATATATCCCAAAAGAAGGCATATACAAACCTTTCTGATCCAACAGAACTTGCAAAGAACTCCCATCTTTCTGCTAGATCCCCAAAATTTCCATCCGACCGCCCATATAAGGCCCACAATACTGATATAAGACAAACAGCTCCACCAACGACTCCAACTACACTTGCGTAATTAACCATGACGGACTCAAGTTGGGAAGCTTTTCTTGGAGTGGAATCGGTGTCTGGCTTACTTAATCGAATAGCCATGTAAGGTATTAAGAATGCTGCAGTATACACAAATAAAATAAAGTGATTTAATAAATGGTAACCAGAAGAAGTGGAAATTGGGTGGCTCCGGTAATGGGTCAAAACAGTATAGGTTAAGATAGAGCTTACTGTTGGTAAGGAACATCTGAAAACCCCATAAGACATCAAGTGATCCCTTATATCCGTCTCTTTTGCGATCGGTGAATAATAAGGGAGCAAACATAAACGTCCAGCCGAGAACAAAATTGAAAAATCCTTCAGACATCTGGGGAAAAGCGTAACGGGTCTATTTCAGAATAAATTAAAGTGGAATAAGGAAAGATATTATGTACTTACAGGGTGTAGCACGGGAGCATCCATTAGACGTATTCCAACTGCTCCGCCAAAAATCAACTCATGAATTAACTTGGCATAATTCAAGATCCGAACATATAAAGAATTCTTGTACTTTTAGATGAGCAATTATTAATTTAAAGACAAACGTTGTTATGAGCTACTTTTAAGGTATGGTTTCAAGTAAGCCTAATGGACTGATATAAGCAAACATACTTTATTAGATCAAAGAAAACTGAAGGTTTCATGGTGAATGTTGGACGTGAACTTTGTTATAATATGAAGCCATGTGGAAAGAGCGTACAAAATACAAATAAGTGTGCAAACAGAGGTAAAGATATACCTGAATTCATAAGAGGTAGAACAAAAAAGAAATTAAGAGAAAGGCCGATAAGAGAATCGATTGTTTCTGAACTAATAGCCCAAAACGGATCTCCCTGCAGAGAAGCAACCAAAGCGTTCAAGATAAACAAACAGAAATGTGTCTACTGAGTTCATCCATTTGTAGCAAATGAATAAGAAAGATAAGTTAAGCCTAATAGGGTTAAAAAAAGTATCTAAAGAAGATACATATATCAGACAAAGTACTTTCTGAAAGTTCACATTATAAATGGATTCTGTTGCTTAGATCGCCAAGTCCAAGTTGCTCTAATACTGAATTATGGTGAACATCATTAGTAGTCCACCGTTAGTGACCTTTCAAAAGACACTCATGATACACATTCGTTAACCTATATATAGGATGCGGCATCACAAACTTCCAAACTAACAGTTCTAAATACATTTCAAGGGCTTAAGGGTCCTTGTTTTAGGTTATGTTTGATAGAACTAGTGGTAGCAGTAAGTAGTAGTTGGAAGCAGTAGAAGGAACCAGTAGTGTTTATATTCCGGTGCTTCTTTGAGTAGTGTTGTTTTCTAATACAAGCGTTTAATAGGGTTTAAACAAAGTCTACTACACTACACGCTCCATGCTAAACAAGCTTTATACTAAACACTAGTTACTCCAAAACGTTCCAAGCCAAAAATACAGCGTGTAGCATTTAGGAGCGGTTAGCGTTTTTTGATAAAAAGCTTGTTCGGCAACAGGCGATTAAAACAAGCATTAAAATTCTAACGCTACTTTCAATTCATTTTACAATTAAAATTTAATTACTACCACCTTACCAATCACATATAAAATAAAACAGCTACCGCTACTACTAATAATGCTAATGCTTATAGGTACTGCTATTTTCACCAAACATACTAGGACCATATTTAACATTAGGGGTGTGTTTGGCAAAAGTAAAGCAATGAGCAGTGAGCAGTTTCAGCGAGTAGTTGTGCGAGCAAGAGCGAGTAGTAGTTGTTTTTATCTGTAAAATGTTTGGTAACATATGTGTAGTAGTAATCATAAAGTGTAAAACAGTATAAATGTTAACGCTCCTAAATGCTACGTACTTATGGAGCGTTGGAAAATGTGCATTCTATCCACTTAGGGGTGGCCTAGTGGTAAGGAGCGTGAGTAACTATTGAGAGGTCTCAAGTTTAATTCCTGCTAGGTGCAAACAACTCTAAGTGACCACGCCAACCTTCCTGGAAAGGGGAGGGTAGTCGGCCAGAAACCAACGAGCATTCCGAAAAACAAATATAAAGCTACTTGTTTCTTGCCAAATGAGCCTTAAAAATCACAACCCTCAACTCCTTAACGCTCGTAAATAAACCAATGCTAACAAAATATTTATTTTGATAAATTAAGAAATACATACACGTGCATTGGGAAGCAAGAAGAGCCAAGCTATATACACTCCTTCTGCAGCCCAGAGTAAGAATTGTGTCACTTTACGTACATTATCATCCATTTCCGTAACTGGCACGTCACTGGCTGCATTGGAAGTACGTCGAATAGCTGAGCAAATGAAAGTGGTTTTCGATGATGAAAGGTTGTAGCGTACATTATTGCATGGTTTGGATTTTAATGAGAATGCTTGTCGTTTTTTGAGGAGTGATTGGGTGTTTGGTTGTAAGAGTGGTTTAGGACGATGGAAATTGGTGGTGACTGTTGATATTGTCGCCATTTTTTGGGTTTTGGGTGTTGGAATTGGAAACGTGGTGTCATTTGGTTCAACGGTTCTAATGTGTTCTTCTAGTTGTACGGCTAATATTAGAATTCCGGTTTTA
>LBNU01003523.1:214021-232140 GCA_014162995.1 Artemisia annua
CACGCGTCTTTTCAGTCTCCATATTGGTATATTCTCAAAACCTTGTTATAGCTTGAACCAGATGACCAAAAACCATGGTATATAACCATCGTATACAAGGAGTTGAATTGTATGCCAACAGGCAAGGGTAAAACCTTTTTTTTTTTTTTTTTTTTTTTTTTTTTTTTTTTTTTTTTTTTTTTTTTTTTTTTTTTTGAACCATGTACTCTCTTAACTCTTCCACAAGAGTTGTCTCCTGCTGGACCTTCTTTCTCTCTTTAATCTTTGACATACAGATTAAGTCCAGCTGTATTTTAAGCAAAGAATTGTTGGGTGAGTTTTGCCAATGATTGCACTAAACGTCTTGATTTCCAAACTGATTACATCAAAGTGTGACATGGCGAGTTTTAAAATGGGAGATTATTTATTATACACCATTACATTTGCTTAGTACAACGTCACTGGTGCTTGGATTAAATCCTGTGTGATAAAATCATCTCCCATGACGCACTAGTTATAGAAGTACCATGTAAACAGCTAAGTAGTACTAGCATTTTTATAACCTTCAAATAGAAAATTAGATCAGTGTGCTTGTAGAGATAAAAAAGTGGGAACACTGTTATTACATTTACATAGCATTTATACAAAATTTTGTTATGTTATGGTCATAACAATAGTAATAATCATCTATTTGAAGAACATAAAAACCGCCTGGCATTGAATATTCTATTGATCAGGTTTTTGTAAATCGGAGTAGCTTCATGTTCTTTTCCAGGCCTTTTAACTGCTCTTGAGTATCTACTCACAATCGTAAGAGTTACTTTTTTCTCCATCATTCTAATCTCCACTGACTCCATCTCTCCTGTAAATTTAAAATAAGGGTTATTACACACGGAGGTTACTATAGTTTCCTAAAAATTTGCTTTAAGTTACTATAGTTTTTTTTGGTTCAAAGAGGTTACTCATGTTTGCGTGACCGGTTGTTTACGTTACTCCATATATTACAACTTATGATAGCAGGTAAAATGTTACGAAATGGTCCTTGTGGGTTGTCGGGTTTAACAAATTTAGTCCTTAAATTTTTTTTCTCAAATCCTCTCCTGTAGGCGACCCGTAACGGGGTTTCCTTACTTTTTAAATGTTTTTCTCGAATCCTCGCTTATGTTCTTGACTGTGGAAGTCGATGAGCTAACTCTAAGTGTATATTTGGACGAATTAATGTCGACAACCTTGTTCCTCACCATTTTGATGACCAACTTGGGCTTGATTCACTCACACCCATTGTATCGATTCATAACCGAATCAGAAAATAGACATCATTAACCGAAAAAGACATCAATCTCTACATTGGTGATGTTTGTGACTTTGAGTTATTGTCAGAGGCATTCACATCGTTTAAACCCGATGCCGTGGTTCATTTTGGAGAGTAAAGATCCGCCCCGTTCTCCATGATTGACCGCTCAAGAGCCGTGTACACTCAACAAAACAATGTACTCGGCACCTAAAAAAGTGTTTTCAGGATGACGGCTTATGTCCATTACCGGTCATTATAAATCACTACTGATTTATTAATCTTGCCAAGGTTTTGTGCTAATACGTAAGTCACCTATATTCCAAAGAGAGTTAGAGACTATAAAAATACTCGGTATCTAGAAAATGTTGGTTCTGGGTTCGGCTACATCAAACATATAACCATAACACTTACCATGTTGTGTATCAGTTGTGTCCCATTTTCGAAATTAGACAGTATGTAGCACTTATATATACTACTTGCATGTCTACTTCACACTTAGCTTGGTTATCAAATCTATTAACAATAATATATCGACTCATTATGTGTGTATATATGTAGTAACTTTCTATCTTCTTGTAAAATACTTTACTTGTGAAAAATAAAAGTGCAACAGAAGTAAAGATGTACATCAATGATCAACAAAGAGGAAACTAATAAAGGAACTTTGGTAACATTGTTAACAGAACCAAAATTGGTGGGGTCAGAAAAAGTTTATAGGAAAGTAAAATTTATGTGGATTGGGTATTTGGGATCATTGTTGCTTAGAAAAAAGCTATACAATGATGGATCCAAGGGATGAAACAATGCACTTTTAAGGTCTTGTTTCCAAATATAAGTATCTTATAAGGATTAGTGCTTAAATTACCTGAAAATGGTTATAGATAGCTTAAGAATACAACCAATACGAAAATTTTAAGTTCAAGAATCCCATTGTAGTTTAACGCGAAAATGAAAAGAAAAAAAAGAAGAGAAAACTAGTCATAACTAACGATGCTAGTAATGAAGACCGAAAATATCATAAGGTTGTTGAATTAGGAGTACTTGATATCTAATGATATGATCATTTATGGTTCTACTTTGACTGTCGTATAATAATCTTTAGTTTATATTGCTTGTTAATTATTGAGATAATTGCATAGGCAACAACGTAAACGTTAGAAAGATGGAACCAAAAAGAAAGGGACACGACACAAAAAGTGAAAGTCTGACAAGAATAGGTATGAAATTTATGGCCCAAATTCTTATAAGGTATCCTATGTCTCCAAAAGTAGTCCAATCCTTTGCAGTTTGTACCCAATTTTGGGGCCCCTTGTACACGAAGGTAATATGAGGACACGTGTCCCAAATTCAATGGAGTCGCACAACAAAATGAGTTTTTTTTTTTTTTTTTTTTTTTTTTTTTNNNAAAAATTTTTTTTTTTTTTTTTTTTTTTTTTTTTTTTACCAAAAGGTAAATTACCACTCTAATTTTCTTTTGTTTCTAATGTCATTTTTTACCATAAGTTCATAACATTTCCGCCCCATTTAGCGATATGAAAGTTTAATGGCAAAACCAAAAGATTCGTCGTGTGTGAAATAAACAACATTTTGATGTGTACAAATCACCTAGCGAAGATGGAATCAGACTAAACCAGATTCAATATCCTTTATTGGACCCACTATAATTAGTGTATAACTACAATGGTGGAAAACTAAAGTTCAGTTGAAAGACCAACTGAAAAATGTGGAGTATTTGCTAGTCGAAAGTTTATGATTAACTGATTAAGCATTAATTAATCAAGAGACACTGACACCAGACAATGTTACCAAAAAGAAAAAATCTTGGAAAAGGGAGCACATACCATTCAATCTGGAAACAATATCCGCGACTCTATCTTGACACATTTTGCATTGATAATCCGCCAATAGAACGACTTCCTGAACCTGCAAATTAGATACCAGCACATATAAGTAAGTCTTTACAATGTAAACTCTATATACATTATATAAGAAAATGACATTAATAAGGAGACAGAAGAAGTTAGTAATTACTAGAGGGAAGGTCAAGCATTCGACTGAGGCAAGCGTAGTAGCAACTTTAACCAAGTTCTTGGACTTTTCGGGCTCGGGTTCTTCTTCCTCATTATGTTCAAATGCAGCCATATCTTCAGCTAATGTAATTATGTAACTATGTATGTTTTGTTGTAGTAAAGAAATAAAAATGGGAATCCTATCTTAAAGGGTAGGTTTACTTTACTTTCCACCAGTGAAAATGTCAAGTAGAAACATAAGTAGGTACAAACTTACAGCTTCTAATGTATGAAGTACAAGCTTAGTAGCAATTAGCTGGAAAAGGGTTACTTTCTTTTAAGTTCAAGGAATCATAATATCCATGTCAATAAGCTTGGTGTGTCCTACCACTATGGATGTACTAGTCATGTAGATGCATACAAAAGTAACTAAACAACAACAATGAAAGACCAATTTCTTGAAAATACAGGAAACAATTGCAAAGGGGTTAAGCTATGTCCCTGAACAATCAAAGTGTGACACTTTTAATCCATGAGTTTTAGTAGTTTTACTAAGAAAATTTACTAGAAGTTGATGATGCCAACTGTTTTTGTTGTTAAGTTTTGTCTCGAGTGTCATCTTGTAACAAGGCTAAAAGAGATGCCAAATGTTTTATGAAAATCAGAATCTCTAGTTGTAGAGAAAGACAAGAGTCTGCATTTAGTATGTTATCTTTGCTAGCTGTTTCATGAAAAGTTGAAAATCATATACTAGAATTTTGACTTGTCAGAGATACATAACTTCCTTACATAAAAGGAATTAAACATTGCACTAGTAAAGACGTAAAGTCTCGAAAAATATAAGTGGTCATAGTGTCAAACCACTCTGAGTGACCATCTTGTGATGATCGAAAACGCTCACCGGGTGGTTAAGCCGCGTAAGTCAGAGTCAAGAAAGTTTGACTTTCTAAACAAAGATCCTACTCTATATATATGCGTGCTTAAAAAAAGAAAAGAACAACATTTATGAGCTGAAATACCAAATTACTGAATATGATGGCGAGTGAAATACAAGAAGTAACTATAAGTTTCGACATAATAATTTCCTGAATAAAAAATGGTGTCCTCACTGTTGATAGAAAAGAATACAAAGGAGCCAAAAGAAAAGCAAATTCGACACAAGCAAATGAATGGCAAATAGAATACTGTAGAGCAAACATTTCGTAATCAGTGTTGCTAATTTTCATGGGATGGCCATAGCATTAAATAACCAAAAGAAAAGCCAATTTGACGAAGTTATCAAGAAATGAGACATTAAAAAATCAGTTAGTAAGTAGGTCATATCGAAGTTGACACTAGGTTGATGCTACTCAAACTCAATACTCCCCTGCTAACAAATCAAGAGCATCCATAATGCAAAAAACATTACAAAAGACTTCTTTTGTTAAAAAAATCTACTCACAAAAACATCTTGAGTGCATAAGTTTTTTTCAAATGTTTTTTTTGATATTTCAATATGAATTTGGTGTGAGTGGAAATTCTTCAAGTCATTGAATGCAAAAAGTTATTTGCTCTAATTTTAATTAGCTTTTGAATGACTTTTTTGAGCAAAAAAAATCATTCTTCAAATATCAGAGATCACTAAAGCTTAATTGCTTATATGCATTTAGGAGCCTCTTATCTAAGTTAATAAAAAGCAACATATACTAACAGAAGATTCTAAAACCACCAAAGGAGATTCTAAAACCACCGAACGAAGCAACATATAGTAGTTATCATTCAAAAGCACCATATACCTGAACCTGTAACATAGACAAGTCTATTAAACTTAGCAGGAGATTCTAAAACCACCAAAGGAAGCAAGATCTATGGCATGGCATGTATAAGTTTCATATATTTTTTTTATTCTTACTAAAATTATGTGAGTGGCAGTGTGCACCCATCTGAGGTTTCATATATTCTTTAGTTAAATTGACACACTATTGTGTAGTGGTATTCCATAAGATGTATTAATATATACTACAGTAGTAACAAGAGCTAAATGTGAAAAAAGGCACTTACTTCCTGTCTCTTACCTGACTTGGATTCACTCTATATTTTAACAGCATAGAAGCACAAATTATATAACTCATGTATGCCAACATGCTCAACCCAAAAAGCAAAACATCAATCAAACCCAAAACTGCAGATTCGCACCTTTGGTGCTGGAAGTTTTCTAATTTCATATACCGTCTTTTGTGCCAAACTAAGCCAATCTTGGGTCATGTATGAGAGTAAGAGGCATGGGGATATGATGAAGAGGCCAACAACTTTATAGTCATACAACGGCATAATCTAAAGGTCCAAAATACAAGAGAAGGTGCAAATTAAATAAAAGACGAGAGATTCTGGTTATAATTCAATTGACACTTCCATATTTCCACAAGTATATAAGCACTCGGAAAATAAAAAAGATGAACCCAGAAAAGAGAAAATATAACCACAGAAAAACGAAAGAAGGGGCAGGGGGTTGATTAGTCCACCACCATTTATCGACACTACTTCTAGTCTTCAAACTCGTGCATGTGATCTAATAAGTAATTGGCTGCCAGCTCTTCATTCTTGTTGCAAGCGAAAAACACCTCTAATACTAGTGCTCTATCAAATCCCATTGCTTCGAGCTGAAACAAAAAACCAAACTCACTTTCAATTCATATATAAGCAACTAAAGCAACAACTACAAAATCGAATCTTATCTTAATTATTACAGGGGAACTTCAAAATCATATGCTTTGTCATTTTAACATCCAAAAACTTTCCAATTCTAATATTTTTATTGTTCCATGCATAAACAATAAATTTTGTAACTCACGCGTTCAATAGCTTCACGTTCCTCAGGTGTAACAGTCACAGCCTGTGGCATTGCTGCACCAAGATCTCCAAGTACATTCCTGAAATTTTGGCCCCTCTTAGATTAGCATTTAGAACAAAAAAATGGATTGACCAATTTATAAAGATGAGACATTGACAGATAACTTACTCTCCGCCTTCAACAGGTTCATTGATCAAACGAAGAAAATCAGCTTGATGCTCCTGGATAAGTCTCACCAAGTGAGGATTTTGCTTTCCAAGCTCTTGAAGCATGGGCTGCCATCATCACAATGTTAAATAAGAGACCACCATGCATAAACATATAAACTCGTGTGTATGTGTTGCATGCACCAAAACAATTTGACATACATACCTGCAAGATTTGTGGATTCGCCTGCACCATGGCTCGAAGTGCTTGGAACTGAATAAAACAAATAGATTGTTATTTATTTAAGTAAACTGAGCATGTGAATTGCTATATACACGTGTCTATGTGTGAATACCTGTGGACTGTTACGGAGAAAATCGAGGTTGCCTGGAGCACCAGCAGGAGCATTCGCTCCCATATCAGGAAGACCCTATAGACCAAATGTAAGAAATTTATTAATCACAGTATCGAGATGAAACAGGCTTTTAAGACTTAAAAAGATTACCTGAGGAAAGAGATCCAATGGGTTAGCATTCGGTCCAGCTGAAGGCACAGCTGCTGGTTGTGCAGCTTGTGGGGGCTGAGCAGGGGGGTTTACAGCCTGCACACCTGGCACCGGTGAAGCTCCAGCTGCTGGAGGAAGTTCGGCTGCCTCAGGGATACCCTGACATTATATATACAGTTCTCATGTGTTATATGAATAGAATAGCATAGCACATTAAATAATTTAAGAATTCAGAACTGCTAAACCACTTACAGAATAGAGATACTCTACAGCTCTTTCTGGATTGTTGAATGCAGCACGAAGAGCACGGACAACTGTGTCCCTATCCCAAATCCCTCCACCCATATCAAGGAGATGCTGGACTGTACCCTCCAAATTACTTCCAGCAACCAAATTAGATGCTGCTTGATCGTACACATTCTCCGGCCTATATGAACAACCATCAATAAAATACTTCTGTAAATAAGATTTCACTAATTCACAATTTGATTAGTCAGACAATCTTAATGGAAAAATACTTACGGAGCATTCACAACAGATGCTGGAGCTGCAGCTGGGGTAGCTGATGGAACAGATACAGGCCTGCAATCACAAAGAAAGTACAATAAATAGCAAAAAATATCCAAACCAAATAGAAAATGTCACAAAAAATAAAGAGGCCCACAAATACGATACTATTGAGCACAAAGATGTAGCAGCTTAGGCTTACTGTGTCACAGCTGGAGCAGGGGCCTGAGTAGCCGCTGGTGCAGGGGCAGCAGCACTTGTCTGAGGTGCCTGCATGAAAGTAGATTCAATGCACATCACAGATATACTTAAAGAAAACTAATTAGATGAATGAAGATGTAGCTACAAGAAGAACACTACCTAGCAACATGATTTGCAAAACCGGACCATAAAAAAACATTCAACATGGTTTCTTAGGATGGCTAAACACACACTACCTAGCAACATATTTAGTCAATTTTAAAATCAACAAACCTTATCAAGAAGATATATAGGAGAAGGTTGTTTAGAACAACAATGAAAAGTATAGCTTTATTAAAAAACATGGGACCTATCAGTGACCCAAGTAATCTAAGAACTCGTTATGTACTTCAGGTAACATGTTTGTGAAATCTCTAATGATACGACAATTATGCCAACATGCATCATGTTAACGGTTACAAGAGAGAACAGTCGGTTAAGTTTGTCATAACAGCAACTTTAAATCGAGATATCGATTTTCCACAAAACAGAGAGAGGAAGGCATCATAAAACCGAAAAAAATAATACGCTACCTTTGGGGCTGTTGTTGAAGCTTCACCAGAGGGTGCTGCCTTACTCTGAAATTAAGCAGACAAGAAAATATATAAACACACTAAACATAGATATCCTTGTATCAATGACCCTAAGACATAGAGCGCATCAGTAATCAGTAAATATAAGTTATTAGCAATTCATTAGTTGGCTTATTGAGTGAAGTGGTATGCTAAAACCATGTAACGTGATACATGATAAATGTTGTCGTTCTGGAGTGGTACATATTCATAGACATTCCATATTCATACAACAACAACGATATGTCGATATCAATCCCGCCAGAGTGGGCATTCTATATTCATAGTATCAAATAAATGGCTTGCCTATATTACTATCAAAACTGGCTGCTATAAAAGAACTAGAGTGATGGGATAGTTCTTGGAAACATATCCTAATTCATAAACTTCCAACTTAAGGTGCCAACAGAGTATTTCCCACAACTGACCAAGAGCCATAAATAATCGTCTTGGAAATATACCATAAACTTACAACTAGAAGGCAACGTCTTTTGGCTGGCACTCTTCCCACCTTATTTATTATATTTCCCATGTTTTTAGTTCACTGATCAAGTATTCATGAATTTTTGTGAAGATATACATGATACTTATAGGCTATGTTGCAGTTTTCCCAAGTGGCATCAAACTAAATGCAGGTTTCTTTCTTTTTAAAGGCAACCAAAGTTGTTCTTTAGGTGGCGGTCACTACACCAAGATAAGTAGTAGTTAAATGTAACCAATTCCTTCTCAAGACATTCAGTAGATGATTCCATTGCAAAAATCGTCTCTCGGTGTCCAGTCACTCCTTCCTTAGCCAACTCCAAACATCAACGTCATTCATCAGCCAACTCCTCATCCAGGATCTTATAAGCATTGCTGATAACAGTCCGTTTTTGAGATTTGCATACTTTATGTTGTTTCAGTGGCTAGATCTCAAACCATTAGTTTCAGACCCAGTGGTAGTGACACGTTGGGGCTACGGCATAAGGTTTCGCCTTTGTAAAGGTGTGTGTTGACTTATGTGTTGTCAGTTTTAGTTTATTTTCACTTGCATTTGTGTTTGCTTTATCTAGCACGTGAAGGATCTCAATTCAACTTGTAACCTATTTCTCAGTTCATACTCTTGTTTAGGGATTGAATAGTTGCTTATGGTCTCGGTTGGTTGATTCTCAAATCAATTTAGTTTCAGTATAATGAGTTTAAGTTCCCTCATACCATCACTAAGTGCATTAGACGCAGTTTCATTTTTAGCAACTGAAAACAAATTAGCACAGATGACGCTGCAATCGAGTATGATTAACGTTTCATATGTATTTTATTATATGATTGTTACATATTTACCCTTCCCTCCCACCCTCATCGGTTGCTATTAAAGATAGCATGGTGCACATGCACCACAATATAAATTACCTCACCCAGTAGTGTAGTAACTACATTAGCAGACTAGGTAACAAAGTTTGGGACTTTGGGTGAGGACTAGTAAGGTGTGCTAAGCTCTTAAACAGAGAAGAACATATCCATCAGCAAATCTTAAACAACATTTAACTTACACATTTCCTATCAGAAACATATATGGTTCCAATTGAATGAAACTTGTATCATAAAGTGTATCTAGTTTGTAAATTCTTAAGACCTGCCGATCATTACACAGATGGTTAAAGCAACAAAAGACGTGAGAACAAATTTATTATAGAAACAATAATGCTAAATCGTTAATATACAGATGTACAGAATAGATTATTCAAATTCAATATGTGATATGGTGCTCAAAACGGCTTTTTTTAGAATTCATGAATTAGCATTAACTGCTCTGTATACACAAATCCTAGAACGGTAGTCATTTCAAAATATAGAAACTAGAGAACTAAAGTGGCAATAGTGTCTAGACATAAAGGGCAGTAGGCTTACCTTAGATAACATAATGACAATGAAAGAACTGTCAGCAACTTTGTTCTCTTCCAAGGTGGTTGCATCTTTAAGCACTTTACCCTGATGGATAAGCATCTGCTGTGCAGCAGGATAAACATCTCCTTGAACAGTTTCTATATTTTTCTTCACATCAGCAACCTGCATGAATAATCATTATGTTAGCACCAGATACATAACTTCAGGCAAACTTATTGAGAGTGGGTTCAGAGTGTGCCCTTGAAGGCAGAAATTTTAGAAATAATTTTAAAAAAAAAAAATGAAAATGAAAATAATTGAAAACAGCATAACAAAAGAACGAGAGAACGTAATATATCATGTGCCACAACATTTGCTACTAAACATGAGGAAGTGGGGAAACAAAGGTATACTCTTTCTAATAGATCAAATAATTGCAAAGATGAGAACTGTGAGACGTACAAGTCAAATAGTTGCTTTTGTTGTTAAGTCAAGTCATAGAAATCAAGTCGTTAGTAGTGATCCAATATGTCAATATCCCTATTCTAGCCAACCTCATGTCTTGTATACATACGATATGCTAGATTTGTACTCGCATATCAAGTTTAGGCAAGTCATGGTTTAAAGACATGCACATAGCATACTTAGCAAAATAATAAAGAAAACGCAGTCTATGAAGTCTCGCCTGCTGAACTTTGCGAGAGAAACTGAGGAGCCCCACACCAATAAAAATCATCAATAAGAGCATCATTAGAAAGATAAGATCACCAATAAGAGGCCTTCATACAAATTATCTAGAGTATGCCGAAAATCAAACCAATAAAAATTCTCTGAAGTATTCAAAGTAAAGAATGCCACTGTTTAATGAGCTGAGGTCACTACAAGTTTGGCATATCAGCAGTCAGGCAAACAAATTTACATTGTCTGTAACGCTCTGCAACTAGATAGAAATTTTAATGGGGTGCCACTTCTAGTACTTCACGTAAAATATGTAAAAATTTCCTTCAAGTGGTGATATTATAATATATAAACTCCTGTGAAATAAAATCTATATGGAATCATCCTAGACATTGGTTTTTCAACAGTTTAGCTCATCCATGAGAAACTACCAAAACCAACATGGATATCATATGTTATTTTACTATATTTATTGAGTCATTTTTCATACTATAAAGGTAACAAAAGTCCAGGCAAGGCTTGCAAGGGCATGATACTCCATCTTGAAAAACCAATGCGTTATTAATAAGTTGTGTAGAAAAAATGGAAAAAATGCAGGCTAAATAAAGCAACAACTCAAGCGAACAAGAAACCTACTACAACCTCCTTGATTCTTACAAACTATTATTTCACAGAGATAAAAAAAATTAATTGGTTGTTTAGCAACTTATATTATAAATAATTAAATTTCCAATAATGGCATGTTGACAAATTCAGCAGTAATATATATTTATTCGTTCAGTCTGTCACGTAAAAACTACTAAGCATCATGAGTAGAGCAATAAAGTTTAACCTAGAAATTTTAAATGTTTCAAATAAACTACCAATTGTGAGTATAGTTTTAAAGTTTGACCTAGAAATTTAAATAATTCCTTTTAAAGGGTAAACAAACCATATGTTGATTTCACAACAATCATCTCTGGCTATTTCCCCTTTTTTTAGTAATTTATTTATTCCCGTAACGGTGCTTAAAGAATTCAAAGATTCTAAACCCAGCCTTTGTGGTTATTATGGCTGCACCAATATAATTACAACCTCATTCCCTTGATAAAAGCCTATAAAACTGACAACTTAAATAATTTCCTAATCAGAATGACCGCGTATCACAAAGAAAATTATATGATTCCACCAGCACATAAGATTCTCCATAAATGAAGTCAGCTACCGTCGAGTGATAGACTCGTATCACTTATTTCCCATTCCAACTGATAAACAACTAAACATCCATCAATCCACACCTAAATTAGATTGCATCGAGTTTAAACAAAACGAAAATCGGCAAGTACATTTATGACAGCTTCTTTAAATTCTCACGCAACTAGCTACACGTCAATGATACCAAAACAAATTACAACTTATTCAAATCCTGCATTACGCCACGCAACTACCACTTCTTAACGATGTGAGAAACCACACACTTTGTGAGCATAGACTCGATAAAAGCTCAACACAGCTATACAAAACATAAAAAACAACAACAACTTTCACACCTTATCGCTTTATCGCATCTCGCAGCTCAAATACTACGTAACTCGCAATTACAACACCTTCACACCTTATTAAAAAAATAACTACACAATACGACATATTTAGCCCTAAATCAATCAAAAACCCTAATTTTACACAATCCAGTCACAAATTAAACCCTAAAAACAAACTGTAAGCATCAAAATCAGATCAAACAATACAAAACCCTAACTCAATAAAACTGATCAAAATTGAAACGATATATATATATACCGTGTCTTCAGGTTTAACTTCAATCTCAAAGTGAGTCCCCTTCAATGTCTTGACAAAAACCTTCATCTTCTCTATTTTTTATCGTCTGCAATTAAATTAAACAAATAATAATAATTAAAAATATGAATCGATTGATTGAATTGAATTAAATTATAATTGTGATTTATATAAAAATCGTACCGATATCGTCTGGTGTGTGTGTTTGTGTGTGAAAAAGTGAAAGGGTGTATATGGTGGTATACCCCCTTTCTCAAGGCAGGTTAAAAAGGTGGAGGTGCTAACTTCACGCGCTGGATGGGTCGTGGACTGCACGGTGTGGGTTAGTGGGCTCTTGGCCCAGGGGTTTGTTGGGCTTAATGTTTGGTTTTGTTAAGGGTTGGTGTATTTGGATTAGTGTAACAAAGGTATGGGTTATGTAGTTGGCCCGTAATAGTGTCCTGATTCATTTCTCCAGCCCGTAATAATGTTGACAAGTATTTTAAAGCGTTTGACAAGAAGCAACTAGCGTTTGCATTTTGTGTAACTGCTTTTATTCAAACACGTTTTGAGAAAGCATACTTTATGCTTATTAAGGGTATGTTTGGCAAAATTAGCTGTAAGTTATAAGCTGTAAACTGCAAAGCTGTTAACATGAGCTACAAGTTGTATCTTCTTTTTTTTCAATAAAAGTTTTTGGTAAATTAGCTGTTAAATTTAATTATAAATTGTTAACAGTAGTTTTATGTTTTAACAGCTCTGAAATATTTTAAAAGCTTCATAAATCAGCTTTTCATTTTTGAGCTACTTGTTTAAAAGAAAAGCTTGAAGTTGATGTATCAAAACGGAGCTACTTGTTTTGGAAGAGATTATTTTTGTAACAAAAAACTTAAGGCTCCAAACAAGCTGCGTACCAAACAGGCCCTAAATTAAATATATACTTGGAAATTTATATAATTAGAGTATATTTTATTGTGTATATGTCCTTTTGCGCAATTTTACACTTTATAATTAGAGCTATAACTAAGTTACCAAATGATTTTATTAACAAATAAAAATTGTCAACTGCTACTGCTAACTGCTACTGCTATTGCTACTACTACTACGTTTCCTTAAACATACCCAAATTTGGTGAAGATATTTTTTTTTAATTGTTTGTTTTCGAGTAATGATAGAGAGTTTACTTTCAAGCAATGATAATTATTTATAGAAGGTGACTGGCACACTTCCAAATCTAATTGGGACACTCCATTGTACAAGTAGTTAAAGCAAGTTATATCTAATGTACAACTGTCTGTTACACACAGTGGAGTGTCCCAATAAATTTTAAGAGTGTGCGAATCATTTTCCCCAATACCTTATATCTCTTTTACCCTACTCTAATAAGATTAGGTATTATTATTGTGGTACTGATAATTATTTCAAAAATAATAATAATAATAATAATAATAATAATAATAATAATAATAATAATAATAATAATAATAATAATAATAATAAAGATTTTACAAATGGATGTATAACTAATTGCCTACACTTTGATGTAGGTAAGATTTCCTCTAATAATAATAATAATAATAATAATAATAATAAGGAATAAAATTTGGTAACCAACAAGTTTTTCTTTATCAAGTGTACTTTCACTATTTTACTTGTAAAATTTAGTAACCATCTTTTACCTTTTAAATTTTTTATCACATTAGCGTAACCTGTTTATACACATTATTATGTGTCGATAATACAAAAAAAATTGTACGCACTTTTATTCTAAAACTGTGTAAAATTTATATTTTTTTTATAGTGTGGTCGTCATGTTCCTTATCCTGTTCTAAAAAAAAACATGTTCCTTAGCATTTATGCATTACAACATTTATACACACAAATCCCTCCTTCTCTCCCACCACGCCCACAACATAACAACAACAACAACAATTACATATATATTATGGGTAACTAACTCAATTGGTTTTTATTTGTACGTAATTTACATAAGTTGATGGTATTATATTGCAAGTATTAGGTAGACCAACTCTAAACATTTTAAAACATCTAATGGAAAACAGTCGATTTTTTAAATTGTTTTGGAAGGCCGACTAAAGTTGGTCAAGTTGTAACATATTTTTTGTATGCAAGTTTTGAGTGGGCTAATTTAATTTGTTTGCTAAAGTTGGTCAAGTTCAATCTGTTTTTTTCTTCTTTATTTTCGTATAAGAAATGTCTCCACTTTACACCATTTGACCAGAACCAAGTTTTGGGTTTTCCATACCCAGTCAGTCGCATGGAAAAAACATAATTTAAACTACAAAAGCAGGGGCGGAGCTACGTGGGTGGAAGGGTATGCCATGGCCAACCCAAGATTTTTATAAGCAGCCTATATAATCCCTAGACTTCAATGACGTTGGTCACTAATTATTTATATGCCACACCTTTTAATATTAACACATCATGCATTTTATAGCAATTTCTTATCAGATTCAGTTTAGTTTCAATTTGTCTCATTTCCACTATGCAAGCTCTTGTTAGGATATTTATACAGGTGCACTTCCAAAAGCAAACATTTGTTTTCATTTCATATATATCTAAACCTTAAAATTTGTAATATTTAGTAATGTTCATCGATTAAAAGCAGTGTAACTATTTAATCTTTTAATAATATTGAGTTGTATTTTCCTTTCTTTTTCCATGTTCAGAAAATGGCTAATCGCATATAGAATAAAGTTATTGTTTAGCGATATTACTATGCACTCTGAAAGCTAAATTTTAATTTGGCCCACCCGCAGCTAGAATCCTAGCTTCGCCACTGTACAAAAGTGGTCTTTGATTTTACATACCGTTCTTTGTTGACGCTAAAAACTGGTCTACGTTCTCACAAAGACACAAACCAATACATAATTGTCATGTAATATATATATTGTTTTTTTTTTAACATCCACATGTATATTTTAAAATAAAGAATTAAAAATTATAGACAATTTTTAGCATGGCAAAAACTTTTGTTTTTCAGATAATTTCATATTACGACTTACAATTAATCCATGTTCTCAAATGATAGTGTTCACACAATTGAACGACTACAATCCAATTGCCTTCTATGACAAAAATTCATAAAGCAACAATAATTATACACTGTTTCACACGACAAGTAAACAGTCATTCTATATTGAAAGCTAGAATATTCGAGAACACGATAATTTGATGGAAATGAGTTTTAGTAGTTGAGAATTGGTGGTTTTCCTAACGTTTTGGTTACGCTCCACATATTATGATATTTGGAACTTAAGTCCTAACCATTGTTTTTTTCCTTTCAATGTTGAGCAAGAATAAGAGATAATGACTATCCAACCCTACCAATCGATTGAGGTAGGATGGCATAGCCACCCTAATTGACAATATGACGTATATAATATATTTGTTTTCATAATTATGTTTAGTTATAATGTTTTTTTCTTTTACGAGCGATAGGTGTGGTTAGCATTCGACAGCACCAAAAACTCTATCACATTAGCCAGACAAACGTGATAATTTTTTTGTTACATGTAGTAGCAATACTGAAAACTACTGCCCAAGACACAATTACACATCGTGGTCGCCAAGTTGAGCGAACTACACCGTTTGGAGTGTTGCAACTTAATTGTGGTTCATCAACCACAATCACCCTCCATACCTTAAGCTCTAAGTATAATAATCAATGAAAATCAAGTAAATAGTACTTTCATCTAGATCGTAATCCACACGTTAATTAGATTGGAAGAGTGTAAAACGATACATAATCTAAAATTACTTACAACATAACCAACTTTACAAAAATTCTATAGCCACAAATGAAAACAAAAGAGTTTGCTTTGTGATGGGGCAGATCCACCATAGGGTTGTTAGACCATGTGTAATGTATAATGGGATCACCATGTTGGTCGACCAAAAAACCGATGCATATGCATCCCTCCGTTACACCTCCCCCATGAGGACACGTCGCAAGAAGGAAAAAAGAGAACTCGGTCGCTTTGCATGTGGAATGTGTTTATTTAATTGTTTTTGTAGGTATATTTTTTTGTAGTGTTTTTGGTCTCCTTATTAAAGTTAGGATCAAATAAGAAGAAAAATTAAAATAAGAATGATAAAAAGAAACCACAACCACTCATTTCAGATGCACCTACAAAAATGGATGCATCTCCCCTTAAAATTCTCCCTCTTATTTGAAATGTGTGGCTAGAAATTTCTTCTTACTCTTCCTATTTTAGTTTTTCTTCTTACTGGATCTCTTCCCCTCCTTATTAAACTAAGTTGGTCATAAAGTTTTCTTAGAGAGAGAAAGCTTATGTGGCAGTGGTGTCATCGGTCTCTTGGTGGTCACCATTAAGGCTAAGTGTAATAATGACCACCAAGAGACCGAGAACACAACTGTCACATAAGTTTTTTCTCTCGACAACAACTTCATAACCAACTTAATGTAATAAGGAGACCGATGACACCACCAAAAACATACCCAACTTAAACACAAATATACCCTACAAAAATCATTTAATAAAAACACCACACACACAAACCTCCTCACATGACTCGGTCTTATTTTCAAGCTAGTTCCTGCAAAATACCATGTTGGACGTGTCAAGTGGGAGGGGATGTAACGAAGAGGACGCATTCTACTGGCACCACAAGACGAGTTCAAACATGCACCACTACGGATGGTCTTACACGTGATATTGTTCACCAAGTGTGAAGTATAAATTTTTTATTACAGCAATTAAATTATTAATTTAGTAATTCATCGAAAATTCTAACAATACTAAACAACGTATATAACCGCAACAGGCCTAAGATAGTAAGATGACATTGACTTAAGAAAACACAACTGTGAAAAACCAACAACCTAAGAAGAAACCTCGCCATTCATACGAACGAGAGCACTTACCCAGTTATAAACATGAATGTGCAAAACTGCTTATCTGAAATGGTTTGAAGTAAATTGTTTTCCATCATCATCCACCCACTTTCGAATTATCTAAAGCTTTTAACTTGTAGTCATTATCCATAACCTCTTAGGCTGGGCACTAACGTGACCCTATTTGCATCATCATTCCGGCTGCCACCTCAGCTTTCTCTCTCTTCAACCCATTTTCACCTCTCTCCTCACTAACGTGACCCAATTTGCATCATCATTACTATTTATTTTTTTTATATAAAAAAAAAAAACCATTTTTAACACAAACACAAATTTTATTAATAACTAACGGAAACGTTACATAAGCGATACAAAATTGAAACGTTTACAAAATAAAAATTAAAACTTAAACATAAAACAACTAAAACAACATTAATAACTGAAATCAAAAAAATTCTTCATCTTCTTCGTCCTCGTCGTCATCATCCTCATCTTCGTCTTCATTGTCATTAGGGAGCCGATGATTTCTACGGTTTCTCCAAATGTACTCGACCAGATCAGCTTTTAAGTCTATATGAGTTGATGCGTTCTCGAGCTCCTGAGTAACTTGCAAAGATTCTTCAAATGTTCTTAAGGGATCGTGTGGTTGGTGGGCCTCCTCTGGGAACCATGTAGGACATATCGCCCGCTGCTTGTGTTGAATGATCATATTATGTAATATGATACATGTATACATAATATCTCGGAGATCGTTTTTGTACAGTCCTCGAGCTGGAACTTTAAGCATTTTCCATTTCTTCTTCAACACACCAAAAGCCCGTTCCACATCTTTCCTTGCTGCTTCATGCTTTCTCTTGTACA
>LBNU01003523.1:238871-284607 GCA_014162995.1 Artemisia annua
TAAAGGGTATTTATGTCATTTTAGCCCTTTAAACTTCCACTTAACGGTCAAAGTAACAGAAAAGGTGGTCAAGGGACCAAACCCGTAACGGGTCAAAACCACAGGGACGATATCCGCAAAAAATAAAGTTTATGGACCAAATTCGTAATACCCGACAAACCACAGGGACCATTTATGTAATTAACTCTGGAAAAGAGAAACACCCCCTAATATAATCATGCACACTAACAGAAGGACATTAAATCATGTATGTAATGTCAAGCATTCTGTCACTCTCATTATTAATATGTGTATTTGTGCATGTATATAAATGATGAATAAATAAATGAATATGACCGTGTATATATGGACGGACCCACATGTATGCCGGGTGTGGCACGGGCTACACCTGATTTTAAGTCATAAAATGCAAAAAGATTTCAAAACTGTCGTTTTTGTGGTATGTGGAACCCTCAAAAATGTTTTTGTTGCTTTGGTTTTTTACGATGTAAGTTTAGTTAACTCAATATTTCTTTTCTGCAACACAATTTTAAAAATCCTGGGTCCGGTCCGTGGATGTATATGTCTTCCAGTAATTCATATTTGATTCATTTACGTCGTTAAACAAAGAAAAGGATAAAAAGATACGGAGTATGTAAATATTGTATTCTTTTCCTTCTATAACAATCAAATTATAATGCCTTTAACAGGAAAAGGCAAAAACATTATATTTAAAAATTGATTTGAAAGTAGTAGTTTATAGAGTAGGAGTATTTCAGGCAGCTGCTGGGTGTGATTGTAGTTTGTTGACTTTAGACCACCAGCAACAAAGCAAATGTTGTGCCCCACCAAGACATAATGCGTAAAGACAAGAGCAGTCACGATTATTAATCCAAAAGAATCTATTAAAAACTCGATACAATACTAAAGTATTTGATACTTGGATAAAGAAACACTCATATTATATTCACGAGACAACTTTGGAATATTTTAAAATTTTAGTTGGCAAACCTATAGATCATTAGTTTTACGAGTGCTGCTAAATTATACCAATTTATATTACTTAAAATTTGTATTTTCACTACAGGTGAAAACGAGCCGAGCTGTGCTCGAGCTTACCAGAGCTCGTGCTCGTTTTTTAGCCTTATAATTTAAGTTCAAGCTCAGCTTGTACTGTGTTATACAGGCTCAGGATTGGCTTGAGCTCGACTCGTAATATATTTATTTTGAGCTCGTTAAATAACAGAGCCGTTTCGTGAATTTTGGATGCACTGAGCAATCATGAAAAATAGGCCCCTATGAAGCAAGCCAGATTTAGATACATGTACAAAAAACTCATTAATACTACAAATGTTTTTATAAAGCCAAATTGAGATATTTTATTACAAAAGATATGTGTATAAATAAGCCGATGAATAAACTACAATGTAAAAAAGCAAAACTCACGCAAAGATTGTACAATGCAACCCGGAATGTCATGTTCAAACTTTGGAGTTAATGTTTAATTATGACAAATACTTTAACTTGCCAACCAAAATAATATAATACATATGTGATAAATTACTTTGCTATCTTATGTAGATTCGTAACTAGTAAGCAAATAAATGATTACTGAATTTATAACATCAAAGATAAACACAACAAAATTAAGAATCTTAATAAAAATTTTGAAGTGTTACCTTTAACTAGCCAACAACTAAATGTGATGAACCGATGATAATGATTGAGGTTAATATAATTAGGAGATTGATAGAAGGAGCATATACTAAAAAGACTGATTAAGTATTCAAATTTGTAACATAGTGTATTTTCTTAGGCTTAAAAAATGTATTTGTTAATACAAATAATGTCTAAAAACTTTATTCGTTTTCTCTACGTTTTGATAATTACAAAACATAAAAATATTCTATGTAAAAGTTAACGTAAACAAAGTTTTTAGTCGTAAAACTCCATCTCAACACCAAAATCACTAAAGGTATGAATAATGAACATTATATATAGTAAATGATCAAATAAATATTTTTTCATAAATACGACATAAACATTTTACAAAAAGTTTATTATACAAATTATTTTCTAATTTTAACAAAATGCTTTATTCTAAGAAATTAATTTGAAGTTTAAAAATCCAGTTTTCCTCCCAAATAATCACCTTCACCAAATTTTAATTTCCCAACAAAAAGATTAAAAAAAAGGAGCATGGGACGGTACTGTAACCCAGACGGTAACCTTAAAAATTTAAGGGTGCCTTCCATGTTTAAGGGTACAATTACAGTTTTCTTGTCTCCTATAAATTGCAGCTCAAATCTCACATTTTCAATAACCCTTTTGCACTGAAATTTTCTCTTATCCTTCTACACTTTCTAGTTCCGTTTCTTTGATCGTAAACTTAGTTTAATCTCATTCATTAGTGATCTAATCTTTCTTCCATTACAAGTGCAAGAGAAGAATACTCACATTCATCAAGTTATCAAGCGTCTTAGTATAGTTAGTCCATAATTAACATTGGTTACTTTCTTGTTGTATTTTAGTATACTTCAAGATCATCATCCTCATTCTTGTGTAGTTGTGTTATTTGGTAGATTGAGTTGATTGTACTCTCCCGTCCTAAAATAATTGGCATTCGACAAAAACACGCAGTTTAGAAAAAAACACAAAAATTGTTACTTTTTTATTTTTTATTTTTTATTATTAGTTTTTTTATTTTTTATTTTTTATTTTTTTTTTTACTTTTTACAGAATGATAGTTTTACACTTATTTAATTAATTAATCTTTTCTTTAAAGTTTGTGATATTATTTTAATAAAAGGTAATATAGTAAACTCGATTAAATATTCTATGTGTTTTTTAGTAGTCTAAAAAAGAAAACATATACTATTAATTTGAGATGGAAGGAGCAATGAAGATTAAATTACACCGATGGTCCCTGAACTCCACCTCATTTCCGCATTTGGTCCCCCGTTTTGATTTAATGGCGTACGTCATCCCTGTTTTGCCAAACGGTTACTCGTTTTGTCCCTATTGCCCCGTTATACATAACGCCAGTTATGTTTGCTCGTTATTTCACTTTTCAATGAGGGTATTTTCGTCTTTTCATGTCGAATCAATTATACGTTTAGTCCCTTCACACTTCCCCAATCCCCATATTTCCTACAACATCAAATAATCATAGACTCAATTCATGTGCCATTGTCCACCATCTTCTTTTCAAAACTTCATTAACTCCTTTTTGTACTTTGCACACCATCTTCAAACCCATTTCCTCTCATCTTGATCTATCTTCATTACCATTTCATTCCAAATCCAACAAACAAACCTGAACCTCGACCCCATTTTCGTAAACAGAAGCACGTTGGATTATACAGCCCACTCCAACTTCCCTCCAAACTAACCGCTGATAGCCACTTTAAAATCTCTTCCCCAAATAATGGCCTTAAAATCCCTTTATATTATCAGAAAATGTAAAACAAGCTTATTGATTCAATAAACTCTCCAAGTGGATCGTTTCATCATCCAATCAAACCAATTACATGACACCCAAACTCCCCAAGCACCCTTCTAGAAAACCCTCTCAGCCTCAATCCTCCTCAACGTTCGCATATCACGCGCCTTTAACGACGTGCCACCATCACTCTTCACAACCGAGTGCCAAACCCTCGCTAAAAAACTCCAAACGCTCTCTCACATGCTACGCGCCGCTGTCACTCTCTCCAACTCCAATTCCTTCTACGACCGTCCTCTCCATCACATTTGTAATGACTGTCTTCTACGATTGCCCTCTCCGGAGCTAGGGTTTGGTTAGGGACATTTGAGACGGCAGAAGATGTGGCGGTTGCTTATGATACGACAACATATCGCATGCGTGGGTCACGCTCCTTGTTGAACTTTCCCTTTAGGATTAATTCCGGTGAACCGGAACCGGTTAGGATCAAGTCAAAACGAATGTCAACGTCGTCGGTGAGTTCGCCGGAGATGGTAAAGAGGATGAAAAAGGAAGTGGGTAATGGATGTTAGGACAAGTTTTGTTTTGATAAATTCTTTTGTTTATTCAGCGTGGAAATGTGAAATGTTGTAATGAGTGATTTTTTACATATATGATGATGATGAGATGAAAAGTGTCACGATTTTAAGGGGTCATTTAAGCCCTAAGTCGTGAATATATGATCAAATATTGCCTTAAATCGTTTCTTTTGTAAATTTAGGTACTTTGAAGAGGAATTTTGGAAAAGGAAGCATTTTGGACGTTTTTTGAGCATAAAAGTGCAGAAAACGATAAAGTCAAGAATCCAAGCTGGAAACAGTACCTGACGACGTCAAGCTCTACAAGGTGACGCCGTCACTCATTGAAGAAGAGGTGGATACTTTTACACTTGACGGGCCAGAAAGTTTTCAAGACATTTACACGTGATGGCGTCACGTGTAATTTCACCAAGGCCGTCACGTTATAAAACAAAGAGAGACGGCCCAGAACCAAATCTAACCAGACGGCGTCAGAAGTGGATCTAGGTAATCAAGAAACCCTAATCACGGCGAGGTGACGGCGTCAGGACCCATAAGGTGACGCCTTCACCAGTGTAAATCTATATATATTTTTCGTTTTTTCATTCAATAGAGAGAGGACTGTGAAAAACTAGAAGGGGGGTTGAATAGTTTACCGGTTTTAACTTAATTATCTTTTGAAACTTTACGTGTAATCAAAGATCTAAACTAAAGACAATGTTAATACAAATATCGCCTAAAAACGTTATTTATATTTTAACGATCTTTGCTATGTTTTGTTGATAACAAAGTGTGGAAAACTAGAAGGGGGTTGAATAGTTTACCGCTTTTTAATTTAATTATCTTTTACAAATTACCCGTTTTAGTTAAAGATATATTGTGACGTTTGCCTTATTATATGAATGGAAGTACTTTGAAGAACTCAAAGATAATATATAATCACAACACAATATATATGTAAAGCATGTAAGTAAAGAGATAGAACGATCAAACCACAACACGATTGTTTATCGTGGTTCGGCTACAAGGACCTCACTTGTCCTTGCCCTACGTCCACGCCCCGAGTGTCCAACTCGAGAGTTTCAAGCACTATCAACAAACTCCTTCTCGGTGGAGAAACCTTTCACACGTCGCTTACACTTTATCCGGTACTAAGCTAAATACCGGGTTCTAGTTCAAGGTAGAACCAACCTAACGTCGCCTAATTCCTTTTACCGACACAAGGCTAGATGTCGAGTTCTTTACCAAGGGTACAACCACTCCCGTTAGTTCTTTTACAAGGGTACAACAACTCCCATTTCACTATGTATTTTGAGGCCTAAAATACTAACCGATCACTTGACACAATACATATGAAGTATAAACTACCAAAGCTTATACTAGACTAAGTTAACAAGTCTTGCAACTTCTTGTTGAAACTTGTAACTTCTTCATTGATCTTGTGGACTTCTTGCTACATAAGAGAATCACACAAGTCAAATGTTATATTGTTAGTTGAGAGAGAAATGTGAAAACATTCTCCATAAGTGATGAGGGATTTCTTGCATGTTGACTTGTATTTATACTATACAAGCTGTCAGCTCTGGCGGACCCGGCGGAACCTTCACAAGGGTTCCGCCCGTTGAACTCGAGGGTTCCGCCAGGTCTGATGAACTCCAACCTTGCACACAAAGTAAAATCCCTACAAAACAATGTCAAGTCACATCACATAGGTATGCATTGACTCCATGAAGAGTTCTTCCATGCAATCATCAATGCCAAAGAGAGTCAAACACACAATGCACTTAAATCATGTATTGATGAGATGTGACATAAAATGATGACACAAATATGATGGCAAGACTTATTACACACAATGTAACTAATGAAGATGCATGAACTACTTAAACATGATGTGACACAACACATTCAAATCATGCAAGACTCTATACACACAATGTCATGCTAGCTAATCATAACTAAGTATGAGATAAGTCAAACACACAATTCTTTCCTTAATTGCATATTGACAAGAACTAGTTATGAGCATGATGTGATAGGACAACCTAGATATATGTTAGGATGACATTTAGAGTTCAAGCTATGCAATGTCATTGTTAAGTTAATGCTAACATGAATGCTTTCCTAAGTGTGCAAGCAAGATGACATTTATGTGCAACTCTTATTAAAGAAGCATAAGCAAGACTATACATAGCACATGCATACTTGAATGCTTGATGTGACAACTCTAATCAAGTCAAGTCATATCAACTTAAAGGCTAGACTTCATCCTAACACATAGCACATGCAAGACTTCAATACTTGATGTGACAACACTTATTAAAAGACCTAAGTCACATCAATTTAGCTATGCATTGATTCATGTCAAGTTAAACACAAAACATATTTATGAATGCATATCATTAAAGTTTCCATTTAAAGAAATAAAACCAAGTTTATGTTTAAATAGAAATGCAAACTTTAGTTATATAAGACTTAAAAACTAAAGTGATGTTTTATTACAAACTAAAGTTTGTACTTTGTTATCAACAAAACATAGCAAGGATCGTTAAAATATAAATAACGTTTTTAGGCGATATTTGTATTAACAATTGTTATAACTCCAATTATCATCAAATCGAATCTTCGGGTTTGTCATATGTAGATCTTCATAGACAAGTGTATTCACTCCATAGGACAAAAGGTTCTCTTGAGCCATGGATCTATACTCAACTTTACCAAAAATCTTTGTTAGGATTTTAGATTTATGGAAAAGAAGTTTTTGACTTAAAACGACTTCTCAGGAAGGTTTTAATGCTCAAAAACTTGAGTATTCCGCTCTGATACCAATTGTAGAACCGTAGGGGGGGTGAATACGGTTTCTTCGACTTTTTATATGTTTAAAAAATTTAAGTCTCGAAGAAGAACCAAGTGGTTTATAATACAACAACCACAACAACAATCACAACCAAAGTATATAAAGCGAGTAAAGAGACACCACGATATATACTGGTTCCGGATGGGGGGTTTATACCATCTGTACGTCCAGTTGCGAATCCACGACACCGATACTATTACACTAGTATAATCCTTTCGGTGGACTATAAACCGTTACAATTCACTCCACCAATATTCAACAATATTGATGCTCACTAAGAAGGAGTTACTCCTCAACGGTATTCCGCCCTCGGAAACCACCCAAAAGAACCTCGTGACTCGACTTACACTTGGTCACTAAGACCTCTACCAAAAACTTCCACCCGGAAGTATCAAACCCCAACTAGATCCCCAATGATCTAGGCTTGGTCACCAAGACACAAGACTTCCCGTACAAACAAATGAATAAGAAGATAGTTTGTTCAATCAAGCCCTAACCTAACCTAGAGACTCGATTGTAATAGAAAGGGTAGAAGAAGACCCTCGACACAATCACAAGAGTAGATTAAGTTCTTGTGATTCTTCCCTTGCAAGGAGATGTGTTCTTTCAAAGATGTTAGAGTGATAATCAAGAACACAAGATTAGAGATAGAAAGATTAGAGAGTGTTTAGAGAGAAAGAATCTAGAGAGAAAGAATAATGGCAAGGGGTGAGGAATACAAGAGGCAAGGTTGGTATTTATAGGCAAAAACCCAACTTGGGAAAATTTTACCGAGCCCGGCGCGCTGCCCACGCGTTGACGCGTGGGAGGCGCGCCAGACACCCAATAAAAGTTTTTTCCAAAACTTTGGGTGTTGGCTATATAAATACCTTACCTTGCTAAACCCCCAATTGTACTTCACACTAAACCTTAACATTAATCAATCTAAGGTTTACCAACTCAAATAGCCAATTTGGAAAACATTTTGTGAAGTAGTTGAAGAGAAAACAAATTACCAAGGGTATAAGAGATAGAAAAGGCAATTTGGAATGGATGTAAATGTAAATTCTCACATGGCATAATTAAGAAGAGAATATGCCATGGTATATTCCACAAGGGAAGGGTTAAAGTGTAATTGTGGTTAGAGTTAAGGGTTTAGAAGGTTTAGAGGATAACCATGGTTAAGTAAGAAAGGGTTAAGTTAGAAAGTTAACCATGGTTGGGTTAAGAAGGTTTAAGTGATCATGTTGGTTAGGTTAAGAGTTAACCAAGGTTGGGTGGAGGTTAACCAAGGTTGGGTTACAAAGGAATATTCCAAAGGGAATATGCTTTGCTTGGAAGTAAAGGGTTAAGGTATGAAAGTAAGGGGTAGAATGTGTAAATGTGTGTAAAAAAGGTTTGTGAGGGAAGTGTGTGTAATTTGAATGTAAAGTGGGTATGTGAGTAGTGTGTGAAATTTGAATTGTAGTGTGTGTAGTTTGAATTTGTGTGGGAGTATGTGAGAATATGTGTGTTGGAAAGTGGAAGAAATATTGTGTGGGAGTTTGTGTGAGGGGGACAAAAGGTGATGTGTGTAAGGAATATGTAAGGGAATATGTAAGAGTGTGTAAGAGTGTATGGGGAAGAGGTGTATAGTGGTTTAGGGTTTGAGAAAGGTGGTTTTGAGTTTAATGGTTTTGTAGTAAATGGTTTTGGTGTAGGTGGTTTTGGGTTAAGTGGTAATTTGTTGAAAAAGATAATTAAGAAAATATTAAGAATGAAATAAAGAGAAGATTAGTAAATAATCTAATTGTCATTAAGAAGAAAGAAATTTGACAATTAAGATTATAGGTTGAGAAAAATCATAAGTTACTTATATACTCAAGTAACAATACGTCGAGAACCCATAGTTTCATATCTCGTGACTTTCCACGACTCGACGTTCTCAACTAACACCTTGGTGCAAGCAAGTCAAGTGCTTTGCCGATATGTAAAGCATAACCCAAGTGGGAAAGGATGCATTTACGCAAAGTGACCTTGGACTTAGTTTGACTAATAAGGGAGTAAACCCGTTACATGATTAGAGAAGACGTAAGCACGGGATATGAGCATATGGATGCTTTCACATGATGTTACGTGAAATATATAAGCTCCCTAAGTTTAGAAAGGCCTTGGCTAGAGGCAAGTGTTAGAAAACTTGAGTTGGCGTTTTTCCCAAAGTGGGTGCTTTAAAAATAGGATCTCTCTGATCTCAAAACTCGTTTCGAGTGTTCTCAATTAAGCACATAACATATTCATACCTGAATTGAAAGATCCACATTTGTCGGGTAAGGGGAAGGCCGACTTTGAAAATTCGCCAAATTCCAACTCAAGTTTGCGAATTAGGCTACCGTTTGACGTTTTAAGTGTTTCGAAGGTTTATTTGTCATTATCAAAACATTAGGAGATCTTGATCATGTTGCCTCAACAAAAACTAAGCATGTGACATTCGCTTTGTGCCACGCATCATCGACCATTAAACTAACATTATAAGGACCATGCACGTGCTAGTATAAGCAAGTTAATATGATGGTGAAATCATACATATATCTCCATATATAAGTCAAGTTACAAGATTATATCCATATATTTAATTATTAAATCACACATTTGTCTTTTTAAAATCATATGAATAATGAGAATGTGGTGTGTGTGGAATATTTGAATCTTTAAACTGGGATGTGTATTTGGTCGGTAGTAAATACTTTTGGGCATATTATCCTTAGATTAAAAGTATTGGTCACCTTTTATCATCTTTCACTTTAAGTAAATACTTGTGAACCGGCTTAAGTGTAGTTTTATATACTTTTTAACTTGTATGTTATTGTTTTTGTTTGTTGTTAATATGTGGCTTCCTTCTAGAAAAATGTATCATGTGATCGAAGTGATGGCTCCTCATAATTAAGTTTGCTAGAAGTCGTTACTAGCGGGCGAATAGTAATCTACTTTGATAGTGCATCAATCATTTTTTTGCATCTAATATAAAACGGCTTTATTTCAAGGTAAGGCACATACGTACACACCTGTACATATGGTTGTATTCCAATGTAAAACGATGATAGAAACCTCTTGCATTAGGAGTTATTTTCCGCATTTATCAAAGTTAACATGGACTGCATCATCCTTATTATATGAAAGGTAAGCTTAGTAGATTATGAAGCTATATATCATTTCACCTATGCTTATTATGAAAATTGACAACTGCGAACTAGAATGTAACAAAGTTAGTACTTTTGAGTCTTTTGACGTTGTGTATAGCTAGGGACTCGACAACTGCGAACTAGAATGAACATATTTACTACTCTAGTAACATACAAAAGTGTTTCTAAGATTAACAAAGGAACTAGTTTTGTGTCATTCAAATTATCCTTTTTACCATGTAAATTATAAATTACAGTATATAGCAAAATATGGAGGTGATAATGCTATATCGTGATTTTGGATTATTTGTAACATGTTTAGATTTATCGAGTGGAAAATTTTCTGCGTATTTAAGTAACTTTTATTTTGAAATGAAATTGGATAGTTTTATTTTTAGTAGCCATATGTTCTTGTCACCTTCGGTCAACTACAGAAGCTTTGTCGTCATTAAAGTTAACTGTTTGTCAGCTTTCATATCCAGATGGAAAGAAAAACTAAGGGCCCGTTTGGTTTGTAGACGGGTTTAGGATTTGGATTTAGGGCCTGTTTGGTTGAGGGGTGTGGGATTTAGATTCGGGTATTACACATAAAAGATAATCTTTGGTTGATTAAGGAATCCTTTCAAACCCGTGGGTCCCATAACTTTTTCATTCCACTCTCATATGGTAGGTTTTAAACAAAACCCGTGGGGCCCACTATACATCACTCACAACATTTTCTTTTTTTTTATTAAAATATTATATTTAAATATGATTTAATTATTATATTAAATAAAATATATTTTCTCTCTCTTAATTTTCATTCCCCATAAATCTAAATCCAAATCCGAATCCAAATCAAAATCCTAAACCCATTTACAAAACAAACGGGCCCTTAGATTTGGATTTGAGTTTGGGATTGAATAAAATATTAGTATGATAAATTAATATTTTGTTAGTTATTTAAATGTATAAACTATTTAAAATTAAATTTTGTTATTAAAAAAAATATAATAAGCATTTAACTAGTGATTGAGATAACATAAGGGCCCACCTAGGACATATGAAGTGACATTATTTTTCAAAACCCCAACTCTTGCTTGGGAATTTTAGATGCCACATTTTAAGGGATGAATACCATCTTCGGGCCCTACTAAATCAAACCAAACACATGAAATCTACCATCATCCCTATGCCCCACTCTCCACCCCATCAACCAAATGCACCCTAAGTTACACCAAAATAACATAATCCAACTTTCAATGCAAACTAGAGATAGGATCTATAATAGGAAACGTCATTATGGAACTACATGACCACCAACTTTCTAGAGTTTTTATGTTTAAATGATTTGAAGTTATTCAGGTTTTTTTCTCAAAAATGCTATTTATTTAAATAACATATTTTTGTAACTTACAACACCTATCTCATAAATATCATTTTACATATGCTTATTATGAAAATTGAACTCATAACCTCAAAATTGGTGGATCACTCTCACATACCGCTTAACCAAAATACCATGTATTTAAACTATTTTAGTACAATAAGTTTTTAAGAGTTATAAATAACTAACTTTTCATTTAGCTACTGTCCAATAGGTTTAAAGTAGGTTTAAAGTGTTGTCTAACGAGTTTGATGAAGTATTAATTTACTTATTAATCAAACATATGTTTGTAATATGTTTTCTTTACAATTATTTTCTTTCCACGTGATTTAGATAATTGTGGTATAACTTCCAGTTGTAGCATATGTGATCACATGAAAATACTTACAAGAACAATGACGTCCTCATTTATTGAAGTGTAAGCAACAAAAAGTTTTTGTCAATTATAAAGCTAAGGAGAACATTAATTTGAATCTCTACATAAACATTAGAAAGTTTCGTACAAAATTGTTAGCATATCACTCTCCCAATCTTTGTTACGATATAAATGAACACTCTAGGCTCGTATGTATTGTTCTAAAAGCATTCCAAAAAATACAAACGAAAAGAGTTCATCATATAAGATGTTTTAACCTATCATGTGATCGAAATGATGGCTCCTCATAGTTAAGTTTGCTAGAAGTAGTTAATAGCGGGCGAATAGTAATCTACTTTGATAGTGCATCAGTCATTTTTTTGCATCTAATATAAAACGGCTTTATTTCAAGGTAAGGCACATACGTACACACCTGTACGTATGGCTGTATTCCAATGTAAAACGATGATAGAAACCTCTTGCAATAGAAGTTATTTTCCGCATTTATCAAAGTTAACATGGAATGCATCATCCTTATTATATGAAAGGTAAGCTTAGTAGATTATGAAGCTATATATCATTTCACATATGCTTATTATGAAAATTGACAACTGCGAACTAGAATGTAACAAAGTTAGTTTTGAGTCTTTTGACGTTGTGAGTAGCTAGGGACTCGACAACTGCGAACTAGAATGAACATATTTACTACTCTAGTGACATACAAAAGTGTTTCTAAGATTAACAAAGTAACTAGTTTTGTGTCATTCAAATTATGTGAAACCTTTTTACCATGTAAATTATAAATTACAGTATATAGCAGAAAATGGAGGTGATAATGCTATATCGTGATTTTGGATTATTTGTAACATGTTTAGACTTATCGAGTGGAAAATTTTCTGCGTATTTGAGTAACTTTTATTTTGAAATGAATTTGGATAGTTTTATTTTGAGTAGCCATATGTTCTTGTGATCACCTTCGGTCACATACAAAAGCTTTGTTGTCATTAAAATTAACTGTTTGTCAGCTTTCATATCCATATGGAAAGAAAAAGTTACACCAAAATAACATAATCCAACTTTCAATGCAAACTAGAGACAGGATCTATGTTAGGAAAGGTCATTATGGAACTTCATGAGCACCAACTTTTTAGAGTTTTCATGTTTAAATGATTTGAAGTTATTTAGGTGTTTTTCTCAAAAATGATATTTATTTAAACAACATATTTTTGTAACTTACCACACCTATCTCATAAATATTATTTCACATATGCTTTTTATGAAAATTGAACTTATAACCTCTAACTTAGTTCTAGTCATACTATCAGTTGAGATAGTTGTAATTCCTACAAACTTGATAGATTCAATTAATACAAAAATAAATAGTTCAAAAAAAATATAAAAAATTAGGTACTAAACTTATTTATAAAATTCTATTGATAGTTTTCAGTATGTGTTCTTTTTAGCAAATCTTATCATGTTGCGTGGACTCCTAGGGCACTTGGTTTATGAATGTTTTTGGTAAATGGCAGGGAGATACAAAAATTGACATAAAGATAGTTCAAGAAACTTTTACCAGTCTTAGTGAGTTCATGAGAATTACAAAAACTATTTGATATATATAAAAATAAATGTAGGTAAATTTAGTTTACTGTCGTTTATTTTGATGTATCTCTAACTTCTTGCTAATTTTTTTATTTATATTATATAAATACATGGCCTTCAAAAAAAGAGTTATGAAATGTAAGACATTTTAACTTGAAGTCTTGAAGTATGTTATTTTTCTTCAACCCTTCACCTCTTTTATAAAATGTTGAGTAAAAGTGTTGTTTAGTTGTTTAAAAGGAGACAACTGAAGTTATACAGCCCTATTTTAGTTATTTACCACTTATATATTGTCACACCTCGCCAAGGCGGAAACGCGAGTGTGTAATTTCATGGATATCATCACAACACATGATGTCTAAATAGAGAAATACTATATGCACATAAATAGAGCAAAGTACAAATACGAAGTGTTGTAACCAATACCCCAAGATAAAATATCCAAACCAAAATCCAAAGGAATCTTCAACAGATATGAAAGTACCAAATGAAAAACATAATCGTATCACATCCAAATCCAAATAACGTGAAATCCAAACATAAAATAAAGTCTTCATATGCAACTAAGTCTCGCCTAATTGTTGATCTCAACTTTGGCCTTAGAATGCTCACCTGAAAATGATGCTTAAAACGTCAACATAATGTTGGTGAGATTCATAGGTTTAAGACACACAATATCACACAAGGCAACCAATTCACTGTGATTATAAAATATAGTTGGACGAATAAATATAGTTATCATATAAGCTAACATGTAATCATACAAGATAAAGGCAACCATTGGGACGGAACGTGCCCACCGATCCAAATTCACAACATCCAGGCCAAAACGTGACCCCCGCTCCAATATTGACATCAATTAGGTCGCATGCGCGAGCAACAAGATAAGCATCCTCCCAATTGAGTCACTGATATGCATGCCTGATAGTTCCCGATAATCCACGATAATCTCATCACAACATATAATCATCACACCATAATAATCATCACACATAGCATTCATACGATAACATTATAAGTCCAAGCTCTTTTAAATCACACATAATCACAGTAACTCAAACCATTTAAGACAAGCATCATTCCCATCCTAAGTTTAAAACAAAGTAAAATATGGGACTATGAACTCACCTCAACTTTGCAGCTTCCAACAAATACAAATCACAAATCTATACAACACAAATAAGTTTCACGTTACACATGGTCAAGCTAAAAGCTATAACCCATGCAATACTCATATGATGGATGTCTAAGGTTCATGTGACCCACCATGGATCTCCTAGAATCCATACTAAACACCACCAATCACTAATGCTCACTAACAAAGTCAAATGGTTATAGACTATTAGTCAAACTAATCTGCTAAAATCACGGTTGTCACATCATCCCCCACTTAGGGAAATCGCGTCCTGAGATTTAACAACTCGTCTCACCATTGTCATCAACAAAGAAACTTTGTGGATACTAAGTGAGATAATACCACGCCATAAAACCATAAATCGCTTATACTTCTTAGGACTGTGTGGAATCCTACCATGCCTTACAAGTCATAAAGAAAGTACCACAAGAGACGAACCAAATACTTGAATACACACAATAGGAAACATCCTGATACTCCATCAATACACGAAAATAGATACACTATCCCGATCAATAACACCAATGATCCAAACGACTTCTCGGTAGGTACGATACCCCCGCATCTAACTTCTACGATCTAAATCCAACTACAAACGATCTACTCACCAACCACATCAGCAAAACAAATTCAGATACTTAGATCTCATCTGATTCTTACGTTCCCAAGTAAACTCAGGACCACGCTTCGAATCCCACTGTACTTTACTAACGCTATCTTACCACACTTCCACTCTTAACATCTCAATCCATAATCTCTACAGGTTCCTCGACAAAACGAAGGGTCCTGTTAACCTTAATCTCATCTAATGGCACATGCAAACTAGCATCCGCCATACACTTCTTCTGACTAGATACGTGAAACGTATCATGCACACTACTTAACTCCTCAAGCAATTTCAACCGATATGCCACAAGTCCACTCCTTTCTGTAATCACGAACGGTCCTACATAACTCAATGCTAACTTTCCTTTCTTACCAAAACGCACAATACCTTTCTAAGGAGACACTTTCAACGTCACCAAAATCACCAACATTAAACTCCAAAGGTTTACGTCGATTATCCGCATAACTCCTTTGACAACCTCTCGCTGCCTTAAGTCTAACTTAAATCTGCAAACCTTATCCGTAATCTCTCATTCCAGTTCAGGACCAATTATCTGGCTTGTTCCAACCTCTAACCACAGAACAGATGATCTACACTTCCTTCCATACAATATTTCAAACGACACATTCTTAATACTAGAATGATAATTATTATTATATGAGAACTCAGCTAAGGGTAAATGCATACCCCAGCTTCCTCCAAAATCCAACACACCCATGCTTTCAGCATACTATCCAACGCCTGGTTGTACGCTCACCTAGTCCATTCATTTAAGAATGATAAGTCGTACTCATCTTCATACGCTATCCCAAAGCTCTATAAAACATTTACCACAATCGCGAAGTAAGTACTTCATCTTGATATAAGCTGATTGACGCGACACTCCACGTTTCTCTACCAACTTATCAAATGTAACGTCCTGCTAACTTTTCTTCATCAAAATCTCAAAATATTTCTGGCTGTTGCATCATCCAAATAGTTGTTGATATCCACCCTCACCTTCAAGCTTAACAAATATTTGCTAAGGTATTTGTATTCTTCTTCATACTTTCTCCTCAATACATTTCTTGCTAAGGTAATAATACGTCTTATCTGTTCTAGGATGTATCAAATACCTTGCATGATTGATGTCCTTATGCTTCCCTCCAATGGAACCAATGACTGGTCTGCAAAGTACAATCCTCCATATTCATTCCTTTCCATTAGCTGGTCTAACCCATATAATCATTCTTCTTACATGTTCTACTAATAGAACCCATATTTGATCTAGGAAATATAGTCCACCATCCTCCTTTCTCTCCATTTGTTGATCTAACCCACGCAGTATCTCAGCCATAACTTTCTCATCCTTGAGAGCTTCCTCTTGCTGCCAATATCTTACTCTTAATTCCCGACTGCAACGTCATGCTCATAGCTCGCACACGTTTAGGCTTAATCCTTTCCTTCCTACTCACGCATCAGCCACCACATTCGCTTTTTCCAAGATGATAGCGAATTTCGCCAATCATAATCACTAAACAGTTCAACCCATCTTCTTTGGCGCATATTCAGCTCCTTTTGAGTAAAAATATGCTGAAGACTGTTATGATCAGTGTAAACAATACTCTTCGTGCCATAGAAATAACGTCTCCAATTCTTGAGAGCGGATACAACCGCACAAAGCTCTAGATCATGAGTGGTATAATTCTTCTCATGGATTTTGAGTTGTCGGAAAGCATAAGCTATCACTTTCCCTCTCTGCATTAGTACACACCCAAAACCTTGATTCGACGCATCACAATACACACAAAATCATCTGGCCCATCTGGTAACGTCAGAATAGGTGTATTACACAAACTATCCTTCAGCGACTGAAAAGCCATCTCCTGCTCTTCTCCCCAAACATACTTCTTGTTCTTCTGAGTCAACAAAGTGAGGGGCTTAGCAATTTTCGAAAAATTCGCTATAAACCTTCTGTAGTACCCTGCTAATCTTAAGAAAGAGCGTATCTCAGACGGCGTCGTCAGAGCCTTCCAATTCTTGACCGCTTCAATCTTACTAGGATCCACATGTCTAAGAAAATGTACCTCCTGTAACCAAAACTCACATTTCAAGAACTTGGTGTACAACTTCTCATTCTTCAACAAACCAAGTATCAACTTCAAATGTCCTCCATGCTTTTCTTTCGTCTTAGAGTAGATCAAGATATCATTGATGAACACGACCACACACTTATCCAAATAGGGCTTACACATGCGATTCATCAAATCCAAGAATATCGATTTTTAACCGTTAACTTGTTCAACTCCCGATAGTCAATACACATCCTGAACGAACCATCCTTCTTCTTAACAAACAACACAGATACTCCCTACAGGAAATGACTAGGTAGAATAAACCCCCTTTGTACTCGTAGTACATCGCCATTCTCTAAAGGGATACGAACCACCTTTTCATGGCATATTACTTCAGCCTTATGCCTAGCCAACCAATTCATCCCTATCACCACATCAAAACTTCCATAAAAGAAATACCCTCTAACATTATAGTACACCCACGAATAACTTTATCAGCTTCTACCCCTGATGCGCGTGCGTGTCGTTGCGGTTTAGCAGTATTAATGCCTACTCAAGTTTTAAATTTATATTTAGCCGACTTATCAATAACACACACACTTAGCGAGCAGTGTACCCGGTCAGTATGAATATAATGGTAAGTAGAGTGTCGATCACTAAGAGTGGAACGTATTATCTAATTATTCTAATAAGTATTTTAATGTCTAAGTTAGTTTTACAACCTAAGTTAACTGTACAACCTAATCTAACATAAAAAGGGGGTTTCAGCCTGAGAGACTGGCACGGTTTTGCTTGTAACAAAATACTAAACTAAACTAATCTACACGATTCAGCGAATAGCAAGCATGTACACAGATAGATACTTGAGACAATAAGAAGACCTGTCCTTATGAATAAGTAGTTTGTCACTTGTTTTATTGCTAGTTTTATATGAAGTGTATATAATTAACCCTTTCTCGTTGGCTCTAATCTTATCGGCGAGTACACCCTTAATGATTACTTATGTCTATCCTGCTTTTCTAAAGACGTTAGATAAAGTAGGCGAAGAAGGGGCATGGTGACCCAAGCAAGACTCAGCTAGACACAGAGGTTATCAATGCACTAATAAAAGTCACCAAAGACATCAACATATAAACTTTAATTAATGGGAAAGCAATTTTAAAGGGAGTGCATGATCTTCCGTAGTCACATGACACAAGCCCATCAATCCTGATGAATTAAAGCGTACTAATACAATGAAACAAAACTACTTAATGAATTAAATACATGCAGGACCTTCTTTCAGTTCTCGTATCTTCTTTTCTGGTGTGTCTTATGCTTCTGCTCGGCTGGAATCGACTTTAGGTTTTGGTATTAGGTCTCTCTCATTCGTATGCAGCCTTGGGGTATTTATAGTTTCTGTCTGAGGGATCGATGCGACGCATAGAATGAATAGATGCGGCGCATCGACTTAACTTCGCGTGGGGTCGAAGATTAATATATTCTGGAATATTCGTACACCATCTTCAGATGCGGCGTAACTTGATCTTTGTATGCGGCGCATGTTCTTTAACTGTCTTGGATTGTATCTGGTGAAATCTTGATAGTGATACGCCGTATATTGGAAGTGTAATGCGGCGTATCTGGAGTAGAACGAGCTTGATCTTCTTCTTTGACCAAAGTTTCATATGTGACGCATGTCAGAATGACATGCGGCGCATTCTTCAAAGTCAGGCAATGGTCTTCAAATTCATCTAAGTATGATATTGCGTCGTATTTGTTGAGTGAGATACGGCGCATCTTCTGGATTTCAGTAGACTTTTGACATCTTGCTTGTTTTGCTCCATAATTAGTCTAAAATCGCCAAGTTTCACATATTTCCTGTTTTTACCTGAGAATCACTAAAGTAAACGTAAATGCACCAATTCTCATACATAATATAATAAAACAGGTAAATTAAATAGGATAAATGATGATATAAAAATGTACTTATTTGAGTTCATCAACCCCTACTACAAACTACTTCAATCACAATAATTATCAAGCGACTTCATACCAGTGAACACTCACGCTAATACATTACAAACCAAGCGAAGAATGTAAAGACTCATTCGTACAATGGTCGAATCAAGATCATAAAAAAATCGATAATATCAGATCGCAAAACATGCCATGAAATCCAATTGGTGTGTAAAGGAGGGATTAAATATCCGCACCAACTTATCACGAACCAAGAGTACTTGAAGAATAATACAATATTCGCTCGCGGAATGAATGTAAGGAATAACCAAAGAAACACACTAGTATCCAACAGAAACGAATCCGATTGACCAACACCTATCACGACGTCGAATAGAAAGAATATGGCACATGTACCATCATGGTACGAATAGGGATGCCAACCAGAGAATCAGGTATACAAACGGAGAGTCTAGCAACCGAATCAACTTAAATATCACCACATTAGTACCAACGGATAATTGAGGTATCATCATATGATAGGTAGGATGGAATCTTACCACCTACACCTCAACATATAACTATTGCCCAAACGGTTAAGAGAATACTTCTCTAACCATACAACCACCATCAACATCATATCAATAAACATCTACTACAACATAAAACAACAAACATCAATCAATGTAATCATGGTCACAAGTCCACGTGTGTGATACCCTTATAATTATGTTCGCGACCATAGTTATAAAGCCTATTCCACACGCATACTTACATCCAAAACCACACATCTTAATGATAACGCACATATATACCACATAGCACCTAATAAACATCACACTACATGCTATCATACTTGCAAGTCCATTTGTGTTGTGACGCATGTATAATTATGTTGGCCATCATAATTATCTATGTCCCCTTTCAAAAGTGTACTCCCTCCTATGACAACACTTCATGCAAACAATCATCTCTCTCTTGGAACAATTCCAACAATCATGTAAACACTATAATCAAAATCACTTAGATAAGATCGATACAAAACTCAAGAGTAATCGTGCTCCAACATGGCTCCAGACGGAAAAAGACAATATAAGAATTTCAAATCATGACACAAAACATAAGACGTCGCACAATGGCTCATGCTCTACCATAGCACTTGCCCCTATCACTCAGTTGGGATTAAATCTACTAGTCGCAGTAGACTCTAGATCCGAGTCCACCTCAAACTCTTCCTCTTCACTTATCCATCCATTCTTGTTTCCCTCGATCTGTGGTATTGGATGACTAGGCAAGCCCTCACTGAGGTTTCTCTCTTCATCCTCTACACGATCTACAAACGCATGCACATCTCGGGGTCCAGCCCAAAACACTACCCCATCTTCTAGGAATTGGGGATGCTTTCCAGGGTACTTAGTGGTGAAGCCTTCCTTATCGGCCACCCTCGTCTCGTACCTTTCTATCTCCTTTCCATCAACATTCTCTAAGGTTAACTTCTCTTCAATCGCACATGGAAGCATGCTAGCAGGAACTAGGATCCTTCTGTTGACCCGCTTCATCCTACCAACTCTCTTGCAACCCGTAGCGACAACGGTAGTCTAACGAAACTTGCTATGTGCAGGAGGTGCCATACTAAAACAATGACATATACAAAACTAAATATCGAGAAACCTCGGACGTCCAAAAACTCAAATAAACATCTCATATATTAGGAAAAATAGACATGTAAGATACTATACATACACATAGGTCCTAAATGCAACTATATGAGAGACTCCTAGGTTATAGTCTAGGTTAGACCATCTAATTCTCTATAACCAGGGCTCTGATACCAATCTGTCACACCTCGCCAAGGCGGAAACGCGAGTGTGTAACTTCATGGATATCATCACAACACATTGTGTCTAAATAGAGAAATACTACATGTAGATAAATAGAGCAAAGTACAAACACGAAGTGTTGTAACAATACCCCAAGATAAAATAACCAAACCAAAATCCAAAGGTATCTTCAATAGATATGAAAGTACCAAATGAAAAACATAATCGTATCACATCCAAATCCAAATAACGTGAAATCCAAACATAAAATAAAGTCTTCATATGCAACTAAGTCTCGCCTAATTGCTACTCTCAACTTTGGCCTTAGAATGCTCACCTGAAAATGATGCTTAAAACGTCAACATAATGTTGGTGAGATTCATAGGTTTAAGACACACAATATCACACAAGGCAACCAGTTCACTGTGATTATAAAATATAGCTGGACGAATAAATATAGTTATCATATAAGCTAACATGTAATCATACAAGATAAAGGCAACCATTGGGACGAAACGTGCCCACCGATGCAAATTCACAACATCCGGGCCGGAACGTGACCCCCGCTCCAATATTGACATCAATTAGGTCGCATGCGCGAGCAACAGGATAAGCATCCTCCCAATTGAGTCACTGATATGCATGCCTGATAATTCCCGATAATCCACGATAATCTCATCACAGCATATAATCATCACACCATAATAATAATCACACATAGCATTCATACGATAACATTATAAGTCCAAGCTCTTTTAAATCACACATAATCACAGTAACTTAAACCATTTAAGACAAGCATCATTCCCATCCCAAGTTTAAAACAAAGTAAAATATGGGACTATGAACTCACCTCAACTTTGCAGCTTCCAACAAATACAAATCACAAATCTATACAACACAAATAAGTTTCATGTTACACATGGTCAAGCTAAAAGCTATAACCCATGCAATACTCATATCATGAATGTCTAAGGTTCATGTGACCCACCATGGATCTCCTAGACTCCATACTAAACACTACCAATCACTAATGCTCACTAAACAAAGTCAAATGGTTACAGACTATTAGTCAAACTAATCTGCTAAAATCACGGTTTTCACATATATGAATTATGCTTATGAACTATGTCAAGTGATTTGTCCATTGGTGGCCATCTATTTGATTCATCTAATGTTTAGTGACTTTGTCTTGCAGTTTAGCAAGTGGTCCCAACTTGCTTTATAATGAGTTTTTGTTTGGTCAGGTGCATGCGATAGGCTAGTTTTATATAATTTTTAATTTGTATGTTATTGTTTTTCTTTGTTGTTAATATGTTGCTTCCGTCCGGAAAAATGTATCATATATGTGATCGAAGTGATGGCTCATACTTATGTTTGCTAGAAGTTGTTAATAGCGGGTGGATAGTAAAGGAGTATCACAAACTATCCAAAGTGTCAAGAGAAGTAGCAAGCAACAAATGAACAAGCTGAATAGTTTAAGGACTTGTAATGTAATTTTGTTGTTGTAGTTAGTTGCTTGTCTTGTTGTCTGTATATAAACCACAATGTACTCACTTCTCTGTAATTAATTCACAATTTCATTTCATTCATTTCAATCTATTTCTCTCAAATTCAGTTTCTTGTTATGGTATCAGAGCCATTCCTTCATCCTCCCACCACCATTCAACCACCGTAACAAACTATCCAACCACCGTAACAAACCACCCAACTACCAATCAACCACCGTAACAACCTTTTTCCGATCACCATTAAAACTTCACAATCCGCTGCAATTATCATTCCAAATGGCTCTCTGATCATTCTATCACCTTCTTTTCTGGTCAATTTCATTTCTTTATCACCATTTCTGGTCAATTTCACTTCTTGACTTCATCTTCATTTTTCCGGCCAAATTCCGATCAAACTTCATCACAATGACGAAAAACACTAATATCACACCACCATTTGATGATCCCAATTCACCAAACCATCCAATGTACCATCACCCAAATGATCATTCTGGCATGATTTGATATAAAAAAAACTCACTGGTTCTGACAACTACAGTACTTGGAAGAGGTCAATGATGATAGCACTTAATGCAAGAAACAAACTCAAAATTGTCACTGGAGAGTTTGAAGAACCATATCTGAATTCAACCACAAGAGCACTCTGGGAAAGAAAAAAATGATATGGTCATCTCTTGGATTCTGAATACCATCTCTGATCAGATAAGCAACAATCTTACTTTCATTCATACAGCTTATGCTCTTTGGTCTGAATTACATGAACATTACTCACAACTAACTGGCCATAGAATTTATCAACTCACTCATGACATTGTGCAATTGAAGCAACAAAATTGTGATGTAGAAATGTACTATCAGAAATTAAAGGGGTTATGGGATGAGCATGATGCATTAGAGGCCCCCTATGTGTGTATCTGTCCATGTAGTTGTGAGAATGGAAGAGTAAATGGTGATAGGGACCAAAGGAAAAGATTCATACAGTTTTTAATGGGATTGGATGAGTGTTATTCAAACATTAGAGGTCAAATCTTACTGATGCAACCACTACCTAGTGTAGCTAAGGCTTATGGGATGATAAGAGAGGAAGAAGAACAAAGAGAAGGTGTTCTACCAAAACCATTAGTCCCACAGGTTTCCTTATCATCTCATTCAGGACAAAACACATACAGAACAACACACTATCCATAGAGAACAAATGGCAACAGTGGAAACAAGGTTGGTGAAAGAAGGAGTACATTTAAGTCTGGTGTGTATTGCTCAAATTGCAACAAGGAAGGTCACACTAGGGAAGAATGCTATAAGTCGAAAGGCTACCCAATTGGTCACCCACTTCATGGCAAATACAAACCACCAAATGTCAGAAATGTTACCAGGACAGTCAATTCAGTGAGTGGAACAGGGCAAGATCCAAATACTCCTTCTACTTCTAAGTCTAACATTGAGGGTGACAATGAAGCTGTCTTTGTCAGAATGGATCAGCTGCAAAACCAACTTAACCAAGTCATGTTGATGATGCAGAATGCACAAAAGAGCCCACCATCAGGTATAATCACTTATATTTCAATTTGGAGACATAAATTTATTGCTTCCATTTTGGTGAATTATAAACTTGCTTGGGTAGTAGATAGTGCTGCCACAAATCACATCTCAATTTCACTCACAATCATGCACCACATACGCACTTGCAACCCACCCATTCTCATAACCTTACCAAATGGACAAAAAGTGGAAGTCCCAACATGTGGATCTGTCACAATTAACCCTGACATCACACTCACCAATGTAATTTACATACCTAGTTTCTCCTATAATCTCCTTTCTGTTACCAGACTTGCTAAAGAAATGTCCATAGCTGCAATTTTCACATCCTTATCTTGCTCTTTTCAGACACTCAACAGGAAGATTGCTCATCGTACCCTGTATGATGGACTCTACATCATCTTTCTTGAATCAACCACCACCTCCACTCAACCATCATCATCTACCAAAGCTCTCAGCACCAAATCAACTCCCACTTTATGGCATTTTAGACTAGGACATCCTTCAATTTCTGGTCTGAAACAAATAGTGTATTTCTTCTGAAATTTCATGTAACTCAGATGATCTCAATTGTACAATTTGTCCATTAGCTAAGCAACCAAGTTTAACATTTCCAAAAAGTACCTCATATGCTTCTTAAGTTTTTGAACTTGTTCATGTTGATATTTGGGGGCCATATAAACACAAAACCATAAACAAACGTCAATATTTTTTAACACTTGTTAATGATCATTCAAGGGCAACATGGACCTTTCTATTGCCATCCAAACACCATGCCATATCACAGTTAAAATCCTTTCATGCATATGTTCAAAATCACTTCAACACAACCATCAAAACCATAAGAAGTGATAATGGCACTGAATTTCTTAACACAACCTTAACTGAGTTTTTCCAACAACATGGTATTTTACACCAAACATCCTACCCACACACTCCACAACAAAATGCTAGAGTGGAGAGGAAACACATGCAACTTCTTGAAGTTGCAAGATCCCTGAGATTTCAAGCAAATTTCCCTATTCATTTTTGGGGTTATTGTCTTCTCACTGCCACCTATCTTATCAATAGACTTCCCACAAAACCACTTCATCACAAAAGTCCATATGAGATTCTTTATGGCATGCCACCCAATCTTGACCATCTCAGAGTCATTGGATGTCAAACATTTGCACACCAACACTTCTCTGACAAGTTCTCACCTAGAGCAATATCATCTGTCCTAGTCAGCTATCCAACAACACAAAAAGGATACATCCTCTATGATCTCACAACACACAAATTCTCCTCAAGCAGACATGTTACCTTTCATGAAGATACATTTCCATTCCATCAAAAACCATACCCACAATCTCCCACTTCAAATATTTCCTCCACAACCAATTTTCCAACATCAATATCACATCCCATACCTTTTACACCCATCCATGAGCATTCTTCCAACCCAACACCGTCTACATCAGAATCACCATCACCCAATAACACACCAACTCCACACACTTCCCCTGATCCACCAACTACACAAACAACACCTATCACTACTAATCCATCATCTGATCCACCACCACCTACACCACCTGGCACAACACCATCCATACCTTCTTCTATACCATCACCACCATCATCTCCTAATCCACCATCACCTTCTAATCCACCATCACCCACACAAACAATATCTGAACCATCAACCCACACATCATCTCCAACACAATTACCTCCTAGAACATCCACCAGACAACACAAATTACCAACCAAGCTTCAAGACTACCATTGCACATTACCTAACTCACTCAAAAACATCAAACACCATTATGCAAATTTCATAAATTATAAGAACATCATATCACCATCACATAGACACCTCATTAACACCATCAACCAAATCAACCACAAACTTACTCCCAAGCAAGCAAGAACCCTAAATGGATACAAGCAATAAATTTGGAAGTCAAAGCCCTGGAAGACAATGATACATGGGAAGTCACAGACCTGCCAGCTGGCAAAATTCCTATAGTTTGCAGATGGGTGTTTAGAGTGAAATGCAAGGAAGATGGTATACTTGACAAGTTCAAAGCCAGGCTAGTGGCTAAAGGCTATACACAGAGAGAAGGGGTTGACTTTCATGACACCTTTGCCCCTGTAGCCAAGATGGTTACAGTGAAAGCAATGCTAGCCATAGATGTTCATAATAATTGGTGTATTGCTCAACTAGACATCAATAATGCATTTCTGCATGGAGATCTAGATGAGGAAATATACATGAAAAATACCACCTGGTTACCCCTTTCCACACAACAAAAACAGTGTTGGCAAACTCAAAAAATCCTTATATGGTCTTAAACAAGCCAACAGACAGTGGTTTCTCAAACTCACTGAGTTTCTAAAGCATCTTGGATTCAAACAGAGTTATGCAGACACATCACTGTTCACCCTACATCAAGGCTCTACTTTTTTATCCTAAGTGGTCTATGTTGATGATATACTCATCACTGGCAACAGTCCTACACTCATCACTACCATCAAAGAACAACTTCATGACAAACTCAGTATAAAGGATCTTGGCTCTTTAAATTACTACTTAGGCATTGAGTTTTTGAGGAATTCAACTGGGCTCACTATGACACAAAGGAAGTTTGCATTGGAGTTAGTTCAAAGTACAGGTCTGCTAAATGTGAAACCTTCCAATACCCCATTCAATCCTCTAACAAAGCTCACCCCTGAAGAAGGAGATATAATACCAGATGCAACTACATACAGAACACTTGTGGGCAAATTACTCTATCTTGCTATCACAAGACCAGATATTGCTTATGCTGCTCAAACACTTAGCCAAATTACTCAAGCACCAAGAACACCTCATCTTCAAGCTCTGGTAAAAGTACTCAGATACATCAAAGGTAGTCCAGGACAAGGAGTTCATTTTCCAACCAATAGTACTCTGCAACTCAAGGCTTTCTGTGACAGTGATTGGGCATCATGCAATTTCATTAGAAGATCAGTTTTTGGCTGCTGTATCTTTCTTTGTTCATACTTATTATCTTGGAAATCTAAGAAACAACCAATTGTTTCTAGATCCTCCACTGAGGCAGAATACAGGGCTCTAGCAGACACAACATGTGAAGTGACTTGGCTCAAATGCTTACTCAAAGATCTTGGTGTTACAATCAACTATCATGTCCCTATATTCTGTGATAATGCCTCAGCCATTGCTCTAGCCTCAAATCCAGTCCATCATGCAAGAACAAAACACATAGAGATTGATAGCCATTTTGTCAGAGACAAGATTCTCAATGGTCAAGTTCAACCTACCTATGTACCAACAAAAGAGCAAGCAGCTGACATTCTGACTAAAGGTCTTTCTAAATCCCCACACCACTATTGCTTATCCAAGTATGGCATGTGTGATCCCTACACACTGCCTACTTGGGGGGGAGGGGGTAAAGGAGTATCAAAAACTATCCAAAGTGTCAAGAGAAGTAGCAAGCAACAAATGAACAAGTTGAATAGTTTAAGGACTTATAATGTAATTTAGTTGTTGTAGTTAGTTGCTTGTCTTGTTGTCTGTATATAAACCACAATGTACTCACTTCTCTTGACACTTTGGATAGTTTGTGATACTATGTACTCACTTCTCTGTAATTAATTCACAATTTCCGATGAAATACCAGATAGATGAGGACTAGAAATTGCTGAATCAACTGCTCCTCCAGAATGGCTGGTAATTCATTCATTTCAATCTATTTCTCTCAAATTCAGTTTCTTGTTAGATAGTAATCTACTTTGATAGTGCATCAAGTCATTTTTTTGCATCTAAAACGCCTTTATTTCAAGGTAAGGCACATATGTACACACCTTTATGGCTATATTCCAATGTAACACGATGATAGAAGCCTCTTGCAGTAGGAGTTATTTTCCACATTTATCAAAGTTAACATGGAATTCATCATCCTTATTATATGAATGGTAAGCTTAGTAGATTGATGAAGCTATATATGCGAAGGATGGATGATTTTAGACTTCTTCATTGCGTTGTTAATATATATGCTTTCATTGTTACGTTTTATGTTACGTATGATTTGTTAATGCCAATATACTAGTAATTATACTTGTAAGCTACACCCGTAATTGACAAAGAAGAACATTTGGAATTTTGAAGAAACCATGAAAGTGTGGAAACCCAGCCAACTTGATGTATTTATTACCGCATTTGCCTTACATAACTACATCCGTAATGACGACATAGAAGACGCGCTGTTTACTACGTTTGAACAACATCCATATTACATGGGAGGTGGGTTGACCTTCAATTCGTGATGTATGTGTATCAGCACAAATAATGATGATATTCATAGTGGAATATTTACCGAGATGAGACATATTCAAACTGATATTGCACACATTAATACAGAATGCACGTCGTCGATAATTTATAAATAACGTATCATTGTTGTATTATGTAATATCAAGCATGTAAAAGTAAATTTATTACCTATTTAAAGAGGTTTCTATTAAAAATATGTATAGGTCATTTTACGTCATAAATATTAGAACTACAACTACTCTATCAAACATTTTGTAAAATAAACTGCTGCTGCTAGTTATGACAAGTAGCTATCTCATGTAACAAAGATAGTTTTGAGTTTTTTGACGTTGTGAGGAGTTAGGGACTCGACAACTGCGAACTAGAATGAACATATTTACTACTCTAGTAACATACATACAAAAGTGTTTCTAAGATTAACAAAGGATAGTTTTGTGTGATTCAAATTATGTGAAACCTTTTAACCATGTAAATTAGAAATTACAGTATATAGCAGAAAATGGAGGTGATAATGCTATATCGTGATTTTGGATTATTTGTAACATGTTTAGATTTATCGAGTGGAAAATTTTCTGCGTATTTGAATAACTTTTATTTTGAAATGAATTTAATTGGATACTTTTATTTTGAGTAGCCATACATTCTTGTCACCTTCGGTCAACTACAGAAGCTTTGTTGTCATTAAAACTGTTTGTTAGCTTTCACGTCCACATGGAAAGCAAAACTAACTTACACCAAAATAACATGAGCACCAATTTTTTTAGAGATTTTATGTTTAAATGATTTGAAGTTATTTAGGTTATTTTTCTCAAACGAGTCTGATCAAGTATTAATTTACTTATTAATCAAACGTATGTTTGTAATATGTTTTATTTACAATAATTTTTCTTTCCACCTGATTTAGATAATTGTGGTATAACTTCCAGTTTTAGCATATATGATCACAGGAAAATACTAACTAGAACAATGACGTCCTCATTTATTGAAGTGTAAGCAACAAAAAATCTTTGTCAATTAAGAAGCTAAGGACCACATAAATTTGAATCTCTACATAAAGATTAGAAAGTTTCGTACAAAATTGTTGCATATCACTCTCCCAATCTTTGTCACGATATAAATGAACAAACTAGGCTCGTATGTATTGTTCTAAAAGCATTCCAAAAAATACAAACAAAAGAGTTCATCAGTTAAGATGTTTTAACCAGCACACAGTCGCATGTCGTAGTCTCACAGCTTGCCCTAGCTCTTATCATTTCACCGCCCGGCCGTTTCGCTGGTAACAGAATAAGTAAATCGTGTAACAACGACATTAAGTTGACAAATAGACAAAACTGTAGAACCGTAGAGGGGGGGCTGAATACGGTTTCTTCGACTTTTTATATGTTTAAAAAATTTAAGTCTCGAAGAAGAACCAAGTGGTTTATAATACAACAATCACAACCAAAGTATATAAAGCGAGTAAAGAGACACCACGATATATACTGGTTCCGGATGGGGGGTTTATACCATCCGTACGTCCAGTTGCGAATCCACGACACCGATACTATTACACTAGTATAATCCTTTCAGTGGACTATAAACCGTTACAATTCACTCCACCAATATTCAACAATATTGATGCTCACTAAGAAGGAGTTACTCCCCAATGGTATTCCGCCCTCGGAAACCACCCAAAAGAACCTCGTGACTCGACTTACACTTGGTCACTAAGACCTCTACCAAAAACTCCACCTGGAAGTATCAAACCCCAACTAGATCCCCAATGATCTAGGCTTGGTCACCAAGACACAAGACTTCCCGTACAAACAAATGAGTAAGAAGATAGTTTGTTCAATCAAGCCCTAACCTAACCTAGAGACTCGATTGTAATAGAAAGGGTAGAAGAAGACCCTCGACACAATCACAAGAGTGGATTAAGTTCTTGTGATTCTTCCCTTGCAAGGAGATGTGTTCTTTCAAAGATGTTTGAGTGATAATCAAGAACACAAGATTAGAGATAGAGAGATTAGAGAGTGTTTAGAGAGAAAGAATCTAGAGAGAAAGAATAATGGCAAGGGGTGAGGAATACAAGAGGCAAGGTTGGTATTTATAGGCAAAAACCCAACTTGGGAAAATTTTACCGAGCCCGGCGCGCTGCCCATGCGTTGACGCGTGGGAGGCGCGCCAGACACCCAGTTAAATTTTTTTCCAAAACTTTGGGTGTTGGCTATATAAATACCTTACCTTGCTAAACCCCCAATTGTACTTCACACTAAACCTTAACATTTTTCAATCTAAGGTTTACCAACTCAAATAGCCAATTTGGAAAACATTTTGTGAAGTAGTTAAAGAGAAAACAAATTACCAAGGGTATAAGAGATAGAAAAGGCAATTTGGAAGGGGTGTAAATGTAATTCCTCACATGGCATAATTAAGAAGAGAATATGCCATGGTATATTCCACAAGGGAAGGGTTAAAGTGTAATTGTGGTTAGAGTTAAGGGTTTAGAAGGTTTAGAGGATAACCATGGTTAAGTAAGAAAGGGTTAAGTTAGAAAGTTAACCATGGTTGGGTTGAGAAGGTTTAAGTGATCATGTTGGTTAGGTTAAGAGTTAACCAAGGTTGGGTGGAGGTTAACCAAGGTTGGGTTACAAAGGAATATTCCAAAGGGAATATGCTTTGCTTGGAGGGAAAGGGTTAAGGTATGAAAGTAAGGGGTAGAATGTGTAAGTGTGTGTGAAGAAGGTTTGTGAGGGAAGTGTGTGTAATTTGAATGTAAAGTGGGTATGTGAGTAGTGTGTGAAATTTGAATTGTAGTGTGTGTAGTTTGAATTTGTGTGGGAGTATGTGAGAATATGTGTGTTGGAAAGTGGAAGGAATATTGTGTGGGAGTTTGTGTGAGGGGGACAAAAGGTACAAAAGGGTGATGTGTGTAAGGGAATATTGTAAGAGTGTGTAAGAGTGTATGGGGAAGAGGTAATAGTGGTTTAGGGTTTGAGAAAGGTGGTTTTGGGTTTGATGGTTTTGAGTTTAATGGTTTTGTGTTTGATGGTTTTGGGTTTGATGGTTTTGTAGGAAATGGTTTTGTAGGAAGTGGTTTTGGTTTAAATGGTTTTGGGTTGAGTGGTAATTTGTTGAAAAAGATAATTAAGAAAATATTAAGAATGAAATAAATAGAAGATTAGAAAATAATCTAATTGTCATTAAGAAGAAAGAAATTTGACAATTAAGATTATAGGATGAGAAAAATCATAAGTTACTTATTTACTCAAGTAACAATACGTCGAGAATCCATAGTTTCATATCTCGTGACTTTCCACGACTCGACGTTCTCAACTAACACCTTGGTGCAAACAAGTCAAGTGCTTTGCCGATATGTAAAGCATAACCCAAGTGGGAAAGGATGCATTTACGCAAAGTGACCTTGGACTTAGTTTGACCAATAAGGGAGTAAACCCGTTACGTGATTAGAGAAGACGTAAGCACGGGATATGAGCATATGGATGCTTTCACGTGTTGTTACGTGAAATATATAAGCTCCCTAAGTTTAGAAAGGCCTTGGCTAGAGGCAAGTGTTAGAAAACTTGAGTTGGCGTTTTCCCAAAGTGGGTGCTTTAAAAATAGGATCTCTCTAATCTCAAAACTCGTTTCGAGTGTTCTCAATTAAGCACATAACATATTCATACCTGAATTGAAAGATCCACATTTGTCGGGTAAGGGGAAGGCCGACTTTGAAAATTCGCCAAATTCTATACAGTCCCCTGGCGCGTCCCCGGCGCGTCAGCGCGCCAGCAGCAGACATGGAATTTTGTGAATTAGGCTACCGTTTGACATTTTAAGTGTTTCGAAGGTTTATTTGTCATTATCAAAACATTAGGAGATCTTGATCATGTTGCCTCAACAATCTCCCCCTTTTTGATGATGACAAATAAAATCTGAAAGCAAATAAACTTACAAACGTAGCGAAGACAAGCGCGCCTTTGGTGAAGCTTTGCGTCTTGACCTTGCCTTGTAAATTTGGTGAAGTCCTTTGCTTGCTCTTGAGCTTGACCTTCACTCTTGCTTTCTTTCTCCCCTTTTTGTCAAATCAAAAAGGTGGGACTTCTATGTGAATGGGTAAAGTAGCTTGTTCCATAGCACCCGAGCGTGCTCCCCTTTGAACATAGCTCCCCCTAGATCCTTGCTCCCCCTTGTTTCAAGGCGGGAATCCATAGGTCAAGAGCCTCACCTTTGCGGTGGCCTAGCTACATGAAAGCAACACAACAACCAAGAACCAAGAAATTCTCACATGTGGAAGTCCAAAATGGGTTAGGTTACCATTTGGATACTTGCAACATGGGTTAGTTCACATCATAAACATGTATATAAGTTTATGCAAGCAATTATGAATAAGACCTAAGATTAGTACATTAAGCAAGGATAATAAACATTGTTTTTGGCGGAATACGCCAAGCATGATAGAGCATAAATGAAACACATATAAAGTCTAAGGAATCATAAGATAACATGTCCTAGGAGATCTTCAACCCTTACAAATACAACAAACACATCAAAGCCCTTTACATGACATGTATGTGGCCCAACGGGTGATGAAATTTTTAAGCACACCAAACTTTGACCGGCTCTCACGGCGTTGTCGCTTGGTTGCACGATAGGTCTTGTAAGCAAGACGTTCTTGGGTCGGTAGGGCATCCACATTATCAACCACTTCGTCATCACTTATGGGGTCTTCCGAAGCATTCCAAGCTTGGGCATCAAACATCTCATTTACCAAGTTCTCCATCCTTCCAATCGGATCCATGGTAGGTTGTTGAGATGTGGAGGCGGTATGTTGTGGAAGCTCAAGGTCGACATGAGCACGGTCGAGGCTATTAGCAGTGAAGTTAGCATAGAGTGGTCTTACCACTTCACAATTGGGCCAATCCCTTGCATGCTCGGGATGTTCGGTTTTGATGTGCTCAAACAACGTGGTGAGGAGGCGACCATAGGGAATCATCCTTGTATTTCCTTGAAGGTTATCCATTCTTTTTGCCATGAAATATGCAAAATTGAATGGAGTTCCCGTCTCAATACAGTAGAGCATGTATCCAACCACTATAGATACGTTACCTCTTGCTCCTAGTTTCACAAATGCATTGGAGGTCAACACATGTTCCCAAGCATATATCCTATCCTTCAAGTAAGATTGAGTCCATTGGAGATCGGCCTCATCATTGCATTGATATTCGGGTTTGAAGATGACATTCTGAATAGTTGCAGCATTGACTTGATTTTCAGCTGAAGAATGATAGATGTGATACTTTCTACATTCCCTAGTTTCCGTTGAGTCGGTGTAGATTTTGATGCCGGTTGAGTTGATTCCAAGAACATTTCCTAGCTCTTCTAATGTCCAAGAGTACTCATGGTTGTACATCTTGAAGTTGAGTGTGAGATTGTTGGAGTCGAAGCGATAAAACGCAAAGAATTCTTGAATATGACGAAGGTAGATGTTGTGAGGTAGTTGAACAAAGGACATGCAACCCGCATTGGTGAAAGGATTCCTAAGGCCAGACATACGGATGAAGTCACCATCACAATGTCGCCCTTCATGATAGTTTCGGTTCTCAAAAGGCTTGTAGCTCACTATGCCACGACTACAACGTACTTTCTTCATGAATTGTTTGGTGTCATGACGTTCGGCCATTGTTCCTATCAAAATAACACATTGTGTGTTGATACGTATATAATAAACAAGATAGAACAAGAGAGAAAAAGAACCTTTTCACAGCTTCCTGGCGCGTTGCCCGCGCGTCGACGCGTCGGCAGCGCGCCACTCTCGTAAACAATTTTCCAAACTTTTGATTTTCCCTCGTAAAGACAAGATTTTGAGAAGAAAGTATGTTTTAGATACATATAGACTTATTTATAGTCGAAAACATCAAAACCCATCAAGATTTTTCACTCAAACAACATGATTTTATTATTTTGAAAAATTTTGCCATAGTTTTGCTTGTAAATTGAAGTTTTCCATAATAATCTTGTTCATAAAAATCAACCTTATCATGAATCTTTCAACCAAAACATCAAAACAAGATTACTAAATAGATATATATAAAAATAACTCAAAATAACTCACAAAATAATATATGAACAATGAGAATCAAGACATACCAAGATCTTTAAAGGAAGAAGATGTGGATTAGATGAAGATTGAAGATGGAAGATGAAGATGAATAGTGTAGTGTGTGTTTGTGTGTGTCGTTGGTGGTGAGGGAGAGAGGAAGAAAAGGGTAGGTTGTGTTATATAAAAAGAATGATTATTAATTTTTAGAAGTGGGGGCCCATGAAATCTAAGGTGGTCCAATGAAGGTGACCCGCAGGAACTAAGATGAGTACAACTACAACTTAATTTAAGGAACACTTAGTTGGAATAAACATTTTATTCCCGATGCTCTATCATCCCGAGACCTAACCTAAGATAATTAAAGGTTTCACGTTTTAAAGGTTTTGTTAAGATGTCGGCAACGTTGTCCTCGGAGGCAACTTTTTCCAAAAGGATATTTCCCTTTTGAACGTTGTCACGAAGAATGTGGTGACGGATTTCGATGTGTTTTGTTCGAGAGTGATGGACGGGATTTTTGCTTAGATCAATAGCACCTTTGTTGTCACACAATACAAGAACATCTTGTAAGTGGATGTTGTAGTCACAAAGCATTTGCTTCATCCACAAACCTTTTTGGCAAGCCCTTCCGGCCGCAACATATTCGGCTTCGATAGTGGATATTGCTAAACCCGTTTGTTTCTCACAACTCCATTGTGTTATACATTCACCTACAAAGGTGCATACGCCACTAGTGCTTTTTCTATCAACGTAGTCGTCGGCGTGATCGAAGTCGGTGTAAATACTAATTTCAATACCCGAGGCTTTTGGATACCAAACACCTAGATAAGGTGTGCTCTTTAAGTATCTAAATATCCGTACTACGGCATTCATGTGAGATTCCTTGGGATTCTCTTGGAATCGTGCACATAAGATACACTAAAATGTAGAAGTGGAAGGATCCAAATTAGACTTCTTAGTGTGTTGTGCTATATTTGTTATGTCTAATGAGTACATTCCTGGAGCAATTACATTAGTGTTGACAGATTTTCCTTTTTCAAGCTTACGTATTTTCTCTTTCAACTCAATGAGTGCATTTTATCTTGAATTTCACTGTCGAGTTTTCGGTTAGAATAAAAATATTCATCACGACTCTTTTGCCAAAAATCTGTAACTTCTTGCAATTCTGCAATTTCCTTTTCATATTTCGAGATTTGACTTTTAAGTTCCTCGTTTTCATTTTGAAAAGTTGTGGAAGTTTGAAGACTTTGTAATTCCAGTTCGAAATCAAGACTTTGGTTTTGACACCATTCAAGCTTTTTGTTGAGTTGAGAAATCTCATTTGAAAGTTTGTTTTGCACATCATCGTTGTGTTTTCGGAGATTAACGTTTTCATCTTTTAATGTCTCAATTTGTTTAGATAACAACTCAACATCATCACAGTGATCATCAACAAGCATAGAAATACCAGATTCATAAAGAGAATTCATAATCACAGAAATTATATCAGCACTAAGAACATGTTCCAAGAGTCGATCAGCTTCTTTTTGTAAAAATTGATTTTGACGTTTTTGATTTAAAATTGCTTGTTCAGTTTCTTGAAACACATTTATGATGGTTTTGACTTCCTTGTTAAGTTCCTGTTCCCATCTCTTAGCATATGAATGCAAACGTTGAAGACTTGGAGTAAATTGAGTTTATAACATTTCCCTTCTTTCTTTCGCAACAGGAGAAAGAAAGTTGGCAACAGTGAGTTCAGAATTCTTTTCAACAGCATATTCCAGTGATTGGATCTCAGTTGTGAAATGTCTATAGTACTGAAAGAAAGCAGAATCAGTTAACATGCTTAGTTTGTTTTGTAACTCGGTGTTTTTCTGAAGTGTAGTTTGTAAGCATGTTTCCTTATCTGCGTTTGCTTTGAAAAAATTGAGTTGTGTTTTACAATGCTCAAGTTCTCTTGTTAATGCAACGTTTTTGTCTCTCAACTTTGCATTCAGTGCTTGACACTGAATATTTTGATTTTGGCTGGTCATAAGTAACATTCTCCATTCGGCATCTGAATCAGACAAAAGCTCATGTTGTCCAAGTTGATCATTGTTATCTTGTGCAGTGGATATAATTGTTTCATCAAATGTAACAACTGGGTTTATTGGATTATCATCAAATAACACCACTGTGGACATTTGATCAGTTATATGAGTAGATAACATAGAATCAGATTGAACAACTTGTGCAATGTCTGAGATAGCGTTAGACGGAGAAACACTGTCATGTATCAGGCATGGATAAGAATCATTTGCTTGATACAGAGCATCAGTGTCATAGATTGGACTGGAATCACTTACCTGGAGTCATGTGTGTCAGCCATTAATAGCATATCAACAGTTCCATGTGAGTTATCCATGACAGGAGAGGTAAAGTTAGTCATTCCATGAGATCTTCTAGATGTTGTTTCCACGTGAGTAGTATCATCTTCAAGCTTAACCAAATTTGTCAGTCGTGATTCCAGATAGCTCTGAAGAGTGATTTGTGGAGCAGGAAGGATGCTTTTCATGAACTTCCTGTGGAGACAAGACTGTAGAAGCTGATTCATTCGTAGGTCTTTGTGTGGCTGATGCATGATTTCAAGATGTTTCCACATCTCATGAGCACAAGCTTCAAATCCAAGGTAGAGTAGATGGAATTTGGAAGACCTAGAGTGATGTACCAACTTGCTTGGTAGTCAGCAGCATGTTGGTCGAGGTCATGGCCAGTCAAAGTGTCTTTGTTTTCTAGTTCAATGAAGCCTGTTGAGTCAGCTTGAATTTCATTTGATATGGTCCTTGAAGAATGGATTTCAGTATGAGATCAGCGTGTGGACGAACAGCAACCCATTATAAGAATCGTCGTTTCCACGTAGTGTAGTTTCCATTAATCAACATAGGAGGATATGATTCATTACCAAAGTGTAATATATGACGAGGGTCGGTACTGTGACGTGGAGTGTAAGGAGAGTTTGAGTACGGTAGTTGAGACATGATGAAAGACTTGTGTGTAAATGGATCTTGTAGAAGGTATAAGTGTTAGGCCAAGTCTTGAAAACTATCCCAAGTGTTTTCTCGAAACTTTGTTGAAGAATATCTCAAAAAACAGTCAAAGTCCAAAAGATCTCGAAAGTTGACCAAAGATCTCGAAAGTTGACCAAAGTTCTCGAAAGTGTAAGTTATCGAGAAATTTTGGGGAAAATTTTCGAGAATTTTTTGTTCTATGGAATTTAGCAAAGTTCTCGAAAGATTATGAAAAGATTTTGAAAATTTTCCAAAGATCACGAAAACTGAAAGATTTCGAAAGATTAGAAAAGATCTCGAAAGTTTCACAGTTTCGAGAAAAATTTCCACAAATTATCGAGATTCTACAATCGCGATAATATCCAACAAGTCGAAGTGTTTTCTTTCTTATACAAGAGAGAAAAGCACCGAGTAAGCAACGAAAACTCTTTAGGAGCAGTAACAAAAGATCTCGAAAGATTGGGGTTTAAGGATTTCGAAACTTTGTCAATATTTGGCAGATTTTTGTTTTTGTAAAAAGCAATCCAAAAACACGTTTTTAATCCAAGATTCTTGTACAACTAACCTTAAAATGATGAAATCTTAAAGAAAGTTGCAAACTTGAACCACTTTTCAAAAATTTGAAAGTTTTCGAAAACTAGTACAAATTGTACGAATCTATAATTTTTGAGAAAAATTGAAACTTTGTTGGTTGTTTTGAGTTTGTAACACAAGTTTGAGGACAAAGATGTGATAAAAACACTAAACAAACAAGAAAGTTGCAAACTTTATCAAAAATTAACGAGTTAAAAGCTTGTTTTGGTTCGAAGAAAACAAAAACAAAAATGTACACCTTCTATTTGGCGATTGATACCACTTGTTAGGTCACCATATTGTAAACACAAGTATAGATTTGATAAAAATGAGATGAGAAATAGAGTTTGGTTGATTAGATCAAATATGAAGAATAAAAGTGCAAGAGTTTCCTTATGTAAATGAAATAACCAACAAGAGAAAGGGTTTACATGATGTCCTATTTATAGGAGAGGAGCTAGGGCAACATCCCTTCTCCTTCCTTTCTCTTAAACGTATGGGCCTAAAGCCCATTGGACGAGTATTGGACTCATCCATAAACATTACATGATTAATTAACTTAGCAACCTATTACAAATGTTGAAAACCGAGGCTTGAATTAAATGTTGAAAACTTAGGTTCTAACACTCATGCATGCTTATGTGAGTTGTGGCATTTTATGTGTACGTTTATATATATAACAAGAACAAGAAAATGAGATAGGACATTTTGTGATTGTGGTGACTTATAAATGAGTTAGAATTACTTAGGAAGTCATTTGAGAGGTTTTGGAACACAATGGAATCAATGGCAACTCGTTAAATGGAAAATGTCAAAAGTTGGGTACGTTTTGTGAAATGATTATCTCGCTAAGCTTTGGGTGTAATTTACTGTTCATTTGTACGTATTTTATCAAAGTAAAGGTTGATCTCGATTCTTTTGAGTGTAAATAATGAGATTGTGCATTTTATTCCACAGGTTCTTTGTAAGAATTTTAAATAAACGAGGCAAAGTAAATGTGTTTAGTCGTTTGTGTTATTAGTTAATATTTTGGTTTTGGGCTTGTTTGTTGGGCTTAGGTATTTAGTTGGCCCATTTAGAGTTTAAATGTGATCCGTGTATATGTGATGGGTTAGAGTGATTGGGCTTGGGTCATTTAGGCCCAATGAGTGTTTAGCTTATTATGGTCATGTGGGGCCCACTTGTGAACATTGTGGGTCCTACAATGAATATTTTATATATTAGTATTGTGAGGCCAACAGGGTTGTAATCTAGTTATGTGTGGGTTGTGGGTCTCACTGTGAGTATTATAGCTTATGGGGCCCACCAAGTGATTGAGGGGTTTGTAAGTGCATTATATTATTAAAGTGATCAAAATGATCTATAATTGGTGTTGTGTACTATCCAGGGTTTTGTGTTTTACGTGTGAGCTCGTTTCTAAACTAGTGTGAATCATATAACATATAATGGTGTAATGTTGCAGAGTGTAAAGAAAAGTTTAAAATTTAGCCTAAAATGGGTATGTGAACAGTAATACTTAATTACTACATGATTAGTGATTGTTAATAATTTAGGGTTTTTCACAGGATATTACATAATCTTTCAATTCCGTAACTTAAATGTTAGGATAGAGTTGCATTTATGTTGTGGGGTAGAGAGATTACTAGGAAATGTAGTTAGATCAGTAATAATGATCTCTTGGAGGAGTAGTGTTGAACCTTTTAAGATGAGGCATGTCTGTTAGCAAATATCCTATTATTGGATATTTCTCTATATAACCTATTTAATGCATTAGTGTATTTGTACATTATATATTGTTGATTTGTATCGGTAATATTAAGAGTAATTGAATAATATTTAGTTACCATAATGAAACTACGTAGGATATTGTATCTTGCTGGGAGATCCAATTTCCTTAAGAGATAATGTCTAGGTAATGTACTATGGTAACGATTTCATAATCGCAACCTCATTAGGAGTTGATCTCTGCTTGACCTCTCTTATAAATAGAGGATTATTCACCTCCTAATATATATACACACAAACATTACGGTCCATCACTAAGGAGAGAGGATTAAGTAGAAGATCTTCATCCATATCTATGTTCTTCATTCATGGTGATCTCATTCTTCGACATCAAGTAAGTTTTAATGTTATGTTTTATGTTATTGATCGTTCATATTATGATATATGTTTCTTGGGATAATTAATCAACATGTGGCATCAGAGCATGGTTTAAAATCTGATCATAATATTTGACTACGTATGTTTAAAATTATGTTTGCCGATTAATGATTTTTTATGGTCATCGATTCGTACGTCAATCTTTGGATATACTGTTTCTTTAATATAAGTTTATGTTAAACTAATGTTCATGAAGGTCCATCACTAAGGAGAGAGGATTAACTAGAAGATCTTCATCCATATCTATGTTTTTCATTCATGGTGATCCCATTCTTCGACATCAAGTAAGTTTTAATGGTATGCTTTATGTTATTGATTGTTCTTATTATGATATATGTTTCTTGGGATAATTAATCAAAAATTTCTCGAGGACAGGAAATGTAGTCTTGATTGAATAGGGAGGTTGGATGATTTGGCATGAGGGATGAGGCCTTCTAATGATTTTGTAGCTTCCACTGTAATTGTGATGACGCACTCTGCATTATAGTTGGAATGTACAAAATGTTGAAAGGGAAATATAATCTTTGGTGAATTGATGAATGTATAAGAGAGGAAGGTGTCGTCTTCGTCTTCGCTCGCCAAGTCCACGTGGAGCTTCGTCTTCGCTCGCCACCTCACCTGCACGGCGAGGGTGAGGATCTGACATAGTGGGCCCCCCGTGGGGAGGTTTGTTAGTGATCCTTTTTTGTTTTTTTTTTTCAATAAACTTAATAAAACTTAATGTTTTATAAATTTGGTATTGTAGCGATAAGGTTGTTTGATGACTGAAATGATGTGCCTGGTTCGTATGGATTTGGGAGGGAGGGAGGCAATGAGATGGTGGCGTTTTTTTAGAATAGTGATATTAGGTTTATTGTTTGATGAGTTGGGTTGTAAAAAGGGAGTTGTGAGTTGGGCTAATTTAATAAATTTATGTTAATTGGTGTTGGTTAAAGATGTGGTGGAGTATATTTGGGCTTGCTATCCGTAAATGGTAAATGAGTTGTATTTTTTTTTTTCCAAATAAAAGGATTTAAGTTTTGTATGTTTTTTAATATATTTTATTGTGTTTTTATGTTGCAATGTAATTTTATTTTTAATAAAATGAATTTAGTTTATTTTATAATTTGAATAAAAAAATTAAAGTTGTAAGTGGTGGGGCCCAAATGAGTAAGTTGTAGTTAGTTGTGAGTGAAGGAGGGTTGTAAGGGGAGGTTTGTTAAGATGATGTGGCACCCCGTGAGGCCCGAATGAGGAGTTTTACCTCCTCACCACACCTTCCTCTCTAAAGGTGAAACTGTTTTTAAGTTTAGCATTGTTTTGTTGCTTGGTCTTAGTTCTGAGTAATGTTTGTCATCATCTACATTATTTTGACAGACATAATTTGTTGTATATATGTGTTTTGAAGTTAATATAAATTCAACTTTTAAAAAAAATATATAATACAGAATACAAAAAAAAAAAAAAAAAAAAAAAAAAAAAAAAAAAAAAAAAAAAAAAAAAAAATCAAAAAAAAAAANGCCTTATGAGTAGTAATTTTTTGTTCATCATGTACACATGGTTAATGTTAATGTTATTCTTAAAGTTAATAATCCATTTTGGACCTTACATGATAGTTTTGATAGTTTTGAGCGTCTTAATCGGTTCAGTTATCGGGTTATTAGTTAGTTCGGTTAAAAAAAATTCTTGGTAAAACTGAAAACCAAAGCGAACCGAATTCAAGTTAGATTAAACAGACCCGAAAATTGAATCGAATAACACGAATTATATAATTTTAATTACTTATTATTTAATTAAATAGATTTTTTGCAAAAATAAATAAATAAATAAAATAAAATAAATAAATAAAAAATTAAAAATCTTCAAGCTTAAAAAAATGTTACCGTATATATTTACTACTATGAAAGGGTTTAAATGTTTTTTTTATATAAATATATAGAAAGTGTAAATTATGATTCCGGTTTGGTGCGGTTTTCATTTTGCCAAAACCATATGCAAACTGGAAATCGAATATTTAATACGGTTTGGTTCGATTTTAGCAAATTCGATTCGGTTAGAAATTCAGCTTGATATTTTTCGGTTCGATTCGATTCCGTGTTTTGATTTTCAGTTTTTGAGGATAAAACCCGAATTCTACACACCCTAGTAGTTTTAATTCTATAATAGACCATGCCATCTTTGGACCCTCGTTTAGAACAGCCACAACAAGCCGTAAATACAAGCTGTTTATTCGGCCCAAAAGTGCCAGATTGCTCCACATGTTTTAAAATTGACTCAAAAAAGTCAAACTCAAACGAGCGGTAAGAAATAACGGCTCAACAAGAAATAAATTTGGCGCCTTTTTTTGTTATTTAAATAAATAACGTAACAGACACCATCAAACACATTTCAAATTTAGGGTTTTACGTACATCGATCACACGGTTAGGGTTTCAACTTTTATTAAATAAAAGGTATGATCTTACTTTTACTTTTTGTTAGTTTACGTGGTTTCATTATTGATTTCAAACTTTCTTGATTGTGTTTCGTTAATCATGTGATTAGATCGCTTATATTTTCGATATAAGTAAACGTTTCTTTGATTTCATGCGATTTGATAGATTTTCATTGCGTCATAGTAATGAATATGTTAAAGTTTCATCTTTTGTTTCAAATTTCTTGATTGAGTTTTTGTTAATGTCATGCGATTTGATCAAATATAGTTTCGTAATGAGTATCAAATTCTTGATCGTGTATATGTTAATTCTTGTGATTTGATCGGTATTATATGTTTCTGTAGTTTCATGCCATTTGATCGTGTGTAGTTTAGTATTAGTCGTAAAATCTGTTAAGTTTCGTCATTAAATTCAAAATTTTAGATTTGCTTCTTTAATATGACGAGATTTGAGTGTGTTTCGTGTACTAGTAACGTTTCTATTATGTTTCATCATAAATTTCAAATTTCTTGATTGTGTTTTGCTTTTTTCATGCGATTTTATCAGTTATAGTATCGTGTATAATAACATTTTTGTTATGTGTCATCAAGAATTTCAAGTTTCTTGATCAAGATTCATTGATTTTATGCTTTGATCAATAGTAATTACATTATTGTAACAAGTCTGTTGATGTTTGGATAACTGCAGTAGTTTATAAATTGAAAGCCATGGATAAAAGTGGTGGATCCCGTGAAGAGAAAGATGATGATCATCCAGGTAATGGCAGAAAACGTAATGCTGGTAGCTTAGGTTTCAAGAACGAGGAAGGAAGTGATAAGAAGAGTTCTGATGAGGAACCTCAGTCGTTGGATCAGATGGAAGTCGTGGAAGATGTCACTGGTGGCCTTGGGAGGATGTTTGGAAACAATGATCTTGTAGAAGCGAATTCAAATGCCGAGTTTATAGCAAGTCAGATGGATAGAAGGGGACCTGTGGGGTTAGTAGGTGGTCAGTTCGGGAATGAGTTAGGTCAATCGTCGGATAACAGCGATGTGTTGAACCAAAGAAAGAGGCCACGAGGTCAGAATACTGGGAACATTGGGAGTTCAAGCTATGGAACAGCGTTAGACCAGAGAAATGTGTTGGGTCAAAGTACTACCAGGGTCAACTTTCTAGGTTGGGTCGAAAATGGGTCAAATTAAACCGGCTCAACCCGTCGGGTTTGAAGCGTCCCGGATCAACCCGGTTAGTGTTTTAATTGGTTGTATTTAATTTGGTTGTACAATGTGAATAAATCATTGTACTTTTAAGTAATGGGGTGTTTTAATAATAATATTAATTACATTCATAATTTCCTTTAATAAGATTTCAACATTTCAACATTTCAACAATATTGACTTTTCACTTTTCCACTTTGACTCTTTTTCCTTTATATGTAGTATAGATAGACCATGCCATCTTTGGACCCCTCGTTTAGAACAGCAACAACAAGCCGTAAATACAAGCTGTTTATTCGGCCCAAAAGTGCCAGGTTGCTCCACATGTTTTAAAATTGACTCAAAAAAGTCAAACTCAAACGAGCGGTTAGAAATAACGGCTCAACAAGAAATAAATTTGGCGCCTTTTTTTTTTTGTTATTTAAATAAATAACGTAACAGACACCATCAAACACATTTCAAATTTAGGGTTTTACGTAGATCGATCACACGGTTAGGGTTTCGACTTTTATTGAAAAAAAGGTATGATCTTACTATTACTTTTTGTTAGTTTACGCGGTTTTTATGAACATGTTATGCATGTATCGTCATTAAAATTTGTTGAGTTTCATTATTGATTTTAACTTTCTTGATTTGTTTCGTTAATCATTCGATTAGATCGCTTATATTTTCGATAATAGTAAACGTTTCTTTGATTTCATGCGATTTGATTGATTATAGTGGTGCGTCATAGTAATGAATATGTTAAGTTTCATCTTTAGTTTCAAATTTCTTGATTGTGTTTTTGTTAATGTCATGCGATTTGATCAAATATAGTTTCGTAATGAGTATCAAATTCTTGATCGTGTATATGTTAATTCTTGTGATTTGATCGGTATTATATGTTTCTGTAGTTTCATGCCATTTGATCGTGTGTAGTTTAGTATTAGTCGTAAAATCTGTTAAGTTTCGTCATTAAATTCAAAATTTTAGATTTGCTTCTTTAATATGACGAGATTTGAGTGTGTTTCGTGTACTAGTAACGTTTCTATTATGTTTCATCATAAATTTCAAATTTCTTGATTGTGTTTTGCTTTTTTCATGCGATTTTATCAGTTATAGTATCGTGTATAATAACATTTTTGTTATGTGTCATCAAGAATTTCAAGTTTCTTGATCAAGATTCATTGATTTTATGCTTTGATCAATTCCGCTCACCAAATAGAGGCCACCAGTGGACATCTTTCCACACCGACTGTCTTGATCCAAATCGACTGAGGTTCCTCCATCAGAAGCTAATAAAGAAAAGCGCTTCTTGGAGGCAAACCACCATGTTTTTGTTGTGTTTTTTTGGTGTCTTTTTGTGATGGGTCGTTATGTAAATATATTTTTCGTTAGTGATTTCATGGCCTTCAAAACCTAAAATTTGTTGGAAAATGCTTTATTTTTGTTTTTAACTTCGTTTAATTTTAACATATAAAGGGGTAATTCCGCATAAACTAAGTGTAAAGAAGACCATCCAAAATCGGTTTATATAGAACGATGAACCATGAAATCATAACAAACCGAAATTAATACAATATTCGTAACTTGTTTAGAGTCAAATGCTTGTATGAGTCCTAATTGATTTTTTTCTGCAGAATTTCCCCCAGGAATTGAGCCAAAAGGTTTATCCCAAGAAATTTTCCGGAAACTCCCAACTTAAACTTTCTGTCAGATACACTCTGACGCGGTCAGGAGTAATACCTGATTGACGTCAGGGTGCAAAATCTGGAAAATTTATTTGTTTGATTAAAGGTTCTTACTACGGATACTCATTGTATGTTTTGTTACAAAATCTCTCCTTGATGAACTTCAGGAAAATCTTCTTATCACGTTCCTTCCTCGTTCTTCCGAAAAGCTGTAAGCTTAGCAAAACCAGCATTAACGAATTTTCTCTTGCGCCAATTTCCTACCTTCTCTCTGGATGACTAATCACTCTTTTCTCTTCACGGGATCCACCACTTTTATACACACTGGACTTTCAATTGCTAATCTACTGCAATTAATCCAAACCATAACACTTGTTACAATACATGGTAATTACT
>LBNU01003523.1:284616-295228 GCA_014162995.1 Artemisia annua
GGTACTAACGCTGTCTCACTAGACATTCCAGAAACTATACGCCCAATAGTAGTCTCTCAGCTATTCTAGACTTGCGTCGCCTCTTTCTTTGGTTCAACCACATCGCTGATGCATCTTATCGACGAATATGTCCTTATTATCCATATTCCCGAAGACCACCATACTTTATCGCACCCACAGGTCCCCTTCTGTGGCTTTTATCCATCTTTGATTCGCCATCTGCTAATAAAATCTCGGCATTTGAATTTCGCTTCCTATCCACAATGATAATTGCTTTCCCGTAATAAATGGCAATCTTCTCCTCCATAAGGACCACACACGTCTGACACTCTTCCTGATCTGTAACGTTTACAATCATAGATCTCATAGATCATATGAGGTCCTTTCATCAGAATCCTTCTTATCACTTCCTTTCCTAATCATTTCTTAGAAAACTAATGCTACGCACTAGACTCATGTTTACCGTTTTCTGCAATTCCTACTTGCGCATGGATGGAATCTTCATTCATCATTTTTGTACCTTCACGGATCTCCCACTGTTTTATAATAAATTGCATAGGGCTATTTATTTGCTCATAACTCACTGAACCGTAACAGTTAATCCAAAAACATCAACACGAGAGAAATGTGTTGGGTCAAAGTACTACCGAAACACAACCTGTGTTACATTCCGAGAGTTTAAATGTGTTGGGTCAAAGTGCTAGTGGAGCACAACCCGTGTTACATTCGGAGAGTTCAAATGTGTTTGGCCAGGGTCAGGGTCAGGGTACTGGTGGAACCCGATCCGTGTTGCATTCAGAGAGTTCAAGCAGAAATGTGTATGGTCGAGGTCAGCAGGGTATGCATTCACAATCACAATCAGTCACTCCAACGGCTACTCAATACCAACGCGGAAGATTCACAGTGACCCATGAACAACCGTCTGCTATTTCTGGTGTTTCTAGACCACGAGGTGTTCATGAACACAATATGAGAGTTTGGTCAGATCCTAATATAGCTAGTGGAAATAATTTGAGACCAAAGGGACCATTCCCCCAATCTGGTACTGGTTTCTACATGCCACAAGCAGTTCAGGAACACAATATGAGAGCTCGGTCTGATCCTGATATAGCTAGTGGAGATATGTCAAGACTAAGAGGACCATTGCCCCAATCTGGTACTAGTTTCTACATGCCACCAGGTGTTCAGGAACACAATATGAGAGTTTGGTCAGATCCTAATATAGCTAGTGGAAATAATTTGAGACCATGGGGACCATTCCCCCAATCTGGTACTGCTTTCTACATGCCACCGGGTGTTCAGGAACACAATATGAGAGTTTGGTCAGATCTTAATATAGCTAGTGGAAATAATTTGAGACCATGGGGACCATTCCCCCAATCTGGAACTGGTTTTTACATGCCACCAGGTGTTCTGGAACACAATATGAGAGTTTGGTCAGATCCTAATATAGCTAGTGGAACTAATTTGAGACCAAGGGGATCTGGTACTGGTTTCTACATGCCCCGAGCTGTTCAGAAACACAATATGAGAGTTCGGTCTGATCCTTATATAGCTAGAGGAAATATGGCGGGACTAAGGGGACCATCGGTTCAACCGAGCAGTGATACCCATACTTTCCAACGCGGTAGATTCACAGTAACAACCTATGAACAACCATCTGGTAATCCTGGTTTCATTATGCCAAGAGGTGTTCAGGAACACAATATGAGAATCCGTTCAGATGCTAATATGGTTCGTGCAAACATGTTCAGACAGGGGACACATCAAATGGGCCAGCAGAGAGGTTTTTTTGGTACTCCGATGAATCCATTTTTCCCAACCTTTGCTTCACAAAATGTAGGCTTACCTGTTACCAGTCCTCCTGTTCATATGGGAATGTTGCCGAATGCTAATATGGCTGTTGAGGCTCGTGATAGGGAAGAAGCTGTGTCTGATAAGGGGTCAACTTCAGAAGAGCCTTAAGGAGCGAAAACTTAGTGTGTGTAAATGTAGAATGACGTCTCATGTTAATGAATTTTGATTCTGGTTTTGAGTTGTTTCACGATCAGCAGATAAGGTCTTCTTTGGGAAATAGAAAATTACTGAACATAGTACATTTGAATATCATACACTTGCTGATACTTTTTACTGTGTACTGTCTGAATATGGAAAATTGTTATTGTGCTTATATAGATGATGAAATACCTGAAAAGCTTGCATATCTTTGTTGATTTTTGGTCCAAATGTTAGTGCCCCGTTTCATGTAATGAAAGGGAAATGAGTAGTGTTTGCGTTGTATATAAAAGACTAAAGGTTCCATCTTGTTCATAGTGTTTTCACTTCTTATGAATTTGGTTTCTATGGATTAGAGCTGCCGTATTGGGCTGGTTGGGTGATACATATACATTAGCAGTTTCGGTTCAAAAAATCTGATAAAAGGTGTGCACTTTTTTTTCTTGAAGTGTCCAAGCCTATGCATTTAGTGTTAAACTCAAAAAGTCTTGGAACAAACTTTCTTTATTTACACTATGGATGATGCTCAAACGGTATGCATGTGCATACCCTCTACTAAGTATGTCTGACCCTGTACAATAGCGAGTCAAGATGGGGTACTAAAATCCTATATTATTTGTATAATACATTTAAAAATGAATAAGAGGTAGTAAGTATTTGAGTACAATTTGAGCAACTTTCAACCCACTTTTCACTTCACTCGTGTTCATTTTTTCAATGGTGTAAAACCATAGTAGCATTATGTCGTACATATCTGAACGAATTGTCTCTAGTGTGTAAAATCTTCATTTTGTCCTTTTGATGGCACAATGAGGCTAAACTGCACAAGACATCAGTAGTTAGCAAGTTTAATAAAGCAAATTTTGAGGACAGTTGCTAGTTTGCAAGTTCGACATTTTAGGTAAACTTATATGGTGGTTAACATCTCTACTGGTTCGTTCGGTTTATCTGTTTCTTTGAATTAGAGCTACAAAATGGACAGCTAAGGTGGTTAAGGTAGCGGGTCAAAATGGGTGCGGGTCAAAACAAGTAATCTGCTAGTGCAAAGTTTGTTCATTTTTCAGTCTTATGCATAACTAAGGTATTAAAAAAATTACTAAATAGCTATAAAATCTATTTTATAATTTAAAGTTTCATAATAAATGAATCTTTTGTCTAAAATCTCTTTATTCTCTACAAAGAAAAAAGAAGCTATAATCTTAAAAACTGATGGTGTGATCAAGAAATCTTTTTCTTGACTAAAATAAGAACAATAATTCATGGTTGAGATTAGTCAAAGTCAACTCTAGAACAGTCAATAAAAGGTCAAAAGTGCACATTCTTGATTATTCCCTCAATTTGAGGTTTTGTTTCACCATAATGTCTTTCATATCACTCTTTAGGAAGATGCTTTTGCCTCAATTATTACTAAGTTGGAAAGCAAAAATTAATCATAAAAGTGATAAAACCAACAATCCATTAGGCCATTATGGTATTAATCTTTTAAAATAAACGATATTTGCATTATTTCACAAGCTTTATAAAGAGGCACATGTTAGAGTACTTTCATTTGGTCTCGCTTTTATTGTCCACTAATAAAAAATCTGTATTTCGTTAGAGATGTAACAAAAATATCCTTTACAGTGGAAAAGTGGAAAACAAGAAATGATAGTTAGGCCGAATTAAATGAACTTAAATTTAAATGTACATTCGTTTGCTCATATTTAGTAACTAACTCAACCTTTTATATTATCATTGATGTACCCTTACAAGTTATAACTTGTATTTATGTTGCCAGGGACAAGAAGTCATGGAAAGCAGGGACGGAGCCAGGAATTAGAAATAAGGGGGCCCGGAATTTTTTTCTCAAGCTAACAAAGTAATTTAACTAAAGGTTAGGGGGGTCATTTGCCTATAGTTGCGTCATAGGCTTAAATTTTATAAGCTAAATAGCAAAATGATTGGGCGTGTTGGAGGGGGCCGAGCACCCCCTGGCTCCCCCACTGTCTCCGTCTCTTATGGAAAGTATAAATATACGTAACATGTAATTGATATACACAACTTAGAATCTAGTATAGGGCAAATTTTTTAATCTGTAAATTGCATATTTTTTGATACACTATCGACTTGAAATATTATTAGTGTATTATGTCAGGGGCAAAATTATAGTCCACGTCTGGATTAGTTATTTTAGTGGCTATTAAATCAATGATGACTTAAACGATAGAGAAGAAAAATAGGAACAACGTTTAGTTCTTTTGTGATAAATTGAAATCCGAAGTTAGGAGCAACACATATGCAAAATAACAAGTTTAAGGAAAAGAAAAAATAAGATGTGATTTGAGAAGGGTATATTAGTACTAATACAAAAGGTTGAGTTAGTTAATAAATATATGTGCAAATCAAATAATAATATTTGTAGGTCTATATTTAGGTCCATTTAATTAGGTTTAAGAGCAGGCAGTGTGAGGCGTTATAGGGTTGGCTGGTGCCCTATAACGCTGACGTATAACGCGAGACGACACCGGCCCTCACATCGTACTCACCAACCAACGTTACTCTTTCTTTATATATTCTATTATGTGTTTGTGTGATGTGTTTGCGTTTTTTGTTTTTGGTTGTAGGTGGAGCCGAGAACTATAATGAAGAAGATTGATCTTCTTTTTCTTTTCACTTTCAATCTCATTAGATTTAGTATTTTGATTTTTAATCATGTTAGTTAACTTCTTGCATCGTTAGTTCCTGTTAAGTTTGCATTGTTGGTCTTTTAATTTTTAATTTTTTTTTTTTTTTTTTACACAATTAGCCCAAAAAATNTAACAAATTATTTATTTATTTTTAATAAATTATAGGTTCTGGATAATGGAGAAAAAATGTTGATATAACAATACTTTTATTATAACGCGAGCCCTATAGCTTACGGACACCTTGTGCTCTACTTCTCTAACTATCATTTCTCTTACAAGAATGTCAATTCTCCGCTTAATACACCATGCATATGCAAATGTTCAAATTAGGACTAGGATTGTCTCAAGTTGAAAAATCAACTTGAGAGGATCTCCCTCCTTCAAATTATGACAGGAATTTTTGGCCAAAAAAGAAGTATAAAACTATTACTTGTTATTTGTTTTTATTAAAGTTGTATTATTTATTGTAATAAACTAAAATAGTAATGTAAGCAATTAAAATAGGTGAATGTGTATTAACTAAACTTCAACTTCTTTGAAGTTGAGAAAAAAAATGCAAATACAATACACATATTAATCAAACCTATGAATTAACTTAATTCAAAATAAACTTTTAGTTTAACAAATTAATCTTTTTTTATACGTATACTACATATAAAGTATGAATTCATGTTGGATTTTTGAACATTATGCATACAAAAATTACTAAACTGTCCCTAATGTTGAAATTAAACATAATAATATTCTTTAAATGGTTTAATAAGTTAACACATATCAACAAATAATTCATTTAATGGTTTCTCAATTATAACCTTTATAGCTACTATACATATACAATGACATACAGAATTACAAATTTACATTTTAGTTCTTTTGGAGGGAAGCGAAAATTACACTATAATTAAAAAGAACAAATCTCCAATTTAACCATATATAAATAGGATTACAAAACCACATCAGTCATATACAACTAATTAAAGTTTGTTTTAAGAATATGAAGATATCATTGTATGGATGAAATAGAAACCATATTTTACTCGGTAAATCATTTATGCATACTCATAGTCATTGTTGGCATATTTGTGTGTATAGTATATAATATCTCATTTCGCAATAACATTTTTATTTTAACACATATGTTTGTAAGATGATACTTATGTTGATGTCATAACTATATTTCACATTTAATTTGATCGCAAATAAATTAAATTGCATCATAACTATCATCACAACGCGCGAATACTAAGCTAGTATAAATGTATTCCTTGAAAGACATTATTTATTAAACAAATAACTTTCTAAAACCAACACTTCATATAGGATACGCTCTGGAAAACACACATGAGTATGTTAACATATTTTATTTTTGTATATTGAATGCTATGAACATTCAAAGTTACGTATGAAAGTGTGTGAACATAAACACACGTATATAAAAGGCCATTAAGATTAGCACCATTAAATTTCACACACATTTAAAGTTTCACTGGAAGGTGTGAATTGAAAGTTTACACACCGATGAAAAACATTGCTACTTTTAAGTAACAAGATTCCGTTTTCCTTCTGAGCACCACCAACAGAAAACCCACAAACAAAGTGACCTAATGTTAACATATTTGACGTTCTCGCAAGAAGCATAGAATTTAAATCCCACTAAAAATTAGGGAGTGGCTATAGAATGGATCGTAAACGATAACAGGATACCTCGGTTAAAAAGCGTGCATATAAATAAAAGACTCGCATTTCTCAAATAACCCGAACACGAAAAACCTCATCCATTTCTCGATTATTTCATTTTATGACATATAAAAATGTTTAGGTTTAATTTATTTATTTATTTATTTAATATTTGTATAAAGCTTCTTAGAACTAGAGACGTCCTCTCAACATCATGCGGGGATACCTTATTAATATCTAACATTAGTACCTTTAGATTTTCCTTTTATATACTATATTTTATAACCGACAGATCTTAAAAATATATATATTTCGAAACGAAAGTCAATGTTTTTGTAAGGGACAGCGACATTTATTATACATAAAATGTTAAGAGACTGATTATGATTTATAAATTTTCATGGATGTTCAGTAGTTATTGATAAAAACATTTAAAGAACTTATATATTCATAAAAAAAATGGTATTTGCCGGAACCATCTCAAGTCCGTGTACCTTTTTGGTACCGAGCCCCCCACCCAACAAGGAAGGCATATCCCGGTAAATTACCTAGGCAACACTGGCTGACCAAGTTGGAGTCCAGATTCGAACCCCCGCCATTAAGCTTTGACTTGGTCAACTGCGCGCTTTTGCGGTAGTTGGTGGCCAACTGCCCTAAGGCAGCTGGTTATCAATATTTTATTTGTTGTTATCAAACATCAATCATGTTTTATTTGTTGTTTTACATGACATGCATATCATTAACAAAATAAGGTTTCTCTAGACCAATGGATAGTCATCATAATAACAAAAGATATAGAACAGTACTCATCTAGTCACTCGTTTGGTTTTGGAGTTGATGTTGACGAAAAGATAATGCGAACAAAGTATAGATTATTGTATGTATGACTCACCATATTCGAGTCCACCTCACCGATCATTAAAATTTGCATATCTAGTCTTTGTCTTTGTCCATGATTTGCTAGTTTTATTAGTATTTCAATCATCTATTCGTTTCGAATGAATGTGCATCAATGAATCAAGTTATACAATATTAGATTTTAGACAAAAATACCCCGTTCGTCCCTGAACTTGTCCAAAAACATCGCTCTGCCCCATAAGTTACAAAAATCATCGCCATGCGTTCAAACTATGTGTTTTTTAGGCCGAATGCGTCCCTTGACCCATTTGGGCTCGGTCAACACACGTTTTCTGTTCTAGTTCGAGGGGCATAATAGTCCATTTACCTTTTAACCATTTGCTAACCCACCATAAACTCGGTCAACACACGTTTTCTGTTCTAGATCGAGATTATGTTTTAAGCATCGACAATTTCTTAAACCTAGTTTCTTGGAGAAATAACATTTAATTCTTATATGGTGTTAACTTACAAACTCGTCCAAAACATCTTCAGGATTGTCCAAAGCGCAAATAAATTGATTCTCATACATAGCTACTGCATTAATGATTAAGATTATGACAAAGAACATTTGAATGTAATATAAACTAGTAAATATTGTTACCTCGTATGTGTGTTGTTTGATTTTGCACGCCTTGCAACTTCAGATGGTTTGTGTTTGTGGGTGTGTGATTAGATCAGATTCAATAAGATAGAATATGTATAGGTTTTATGTGACAATGTGTGTGAGATGATCGGTTTTACTCAAGTGTTAATGGTTAGGTGTGGGTTTATTGATTCCCGCGAAAACATTAATATGCGTATCAGGGAAGATAAGAAAAAGTTGCATAATTAACAATGTGTCAGTTCACATTTCGTCCCTAAAGTTGAATGTCGGGTTTATGTTGGGTTAGCAAATGGTTAAAAGGTGAATGGACTATTATGCCCTTCGAACTAGAACAGAAAACATGCGTTGACCAAGCCCAAACGGGTCAAGGGACGCATTCGGCCTAAAAAACACATAGTTTGGACGCATGGCGACGATTTTTGTAACTTAAGGGGCAGGGCGATATTTTTGGACAAGTTTAGGGACCAACGGTGTATTTTTGTCTAGATTTTAGTCTTTGTCCATGGTTTGGTTTGTCTTATACCTAATTTGATGGACTATTTATTGTATCTAGTGTTTCCTTTTCATCGATGTGTTTTTGTTGGTTTAGAAAAAGATACAGACCAACCTTGTACATAGCTTTAAAAAGCATATCAATTATTGTCTCGTCATTGATTTTAGTTATACTAGTACACCTAAATAAATAATTTGGCATACGCGGACAAGAGATTCTAACAATTTGTAGCGTAAAATAGTTTTCATGGACTTTGATAAAATGCATATATACCCTTCGCTCGAAATGTGAAAATGGGACATAAGATGATAGTTTTGACGTTTGAGTATTGCATTATTATTTTTTTTTGTTAAAATATTTTCTTTAACAAAATTATTTAGATATAAGATCATTTGAGGACTAAACATTTTTTACATACCAAGGGACTAATCTCCATCATTCATCTTTCCTCCATCTTTATTTGATCTAATGGATGAGATTAATCCCAACAATTTAAAAAACCCACTTTCATCCTCTTTTTTCAAATATTAATATCTTTCAAACCGTTAATCGTTAAGCGAAAAAAAATATACCGTTACGACGAGCATTTAATTATCTTTCTATAGACATGTATTGTGATATACTTTCGACAAAAAAAAAATTTCGTTTTTTCACGTTTTTTTTCGTGGCCGAAAAAATCACATATGATATATCATATATGATATTACATATCATATATGATATGCAATATCATATATGATATATCACATATGATATTTTTCGGCCACGAAAAAAAACGTGAAAAAAATGAAATTTTTTTTTATCGAAAGTATATCACAATGCATATCTATAGAAAGATAATTAAATGCTCATCGCGATGGTATAATTATTTTCGCTTAACGATTAACGGTTTAAGAGATAATTAAATTATAAAAAAATTGGTGAAATATTAAATGCTTTTAATCTCAACCATTGATTTCTTTTTAGATGGATGGTGGGGATGAATCCCTTGATATGTGAGGAATGTTTGGTTTTTTAAATAACTCAACTCAATTATTTAAGTGTATCATTAATCTAAAGATAAATTAAATAAATTGACAAAAAGATAGAAATATGTGATTAATTTATTTTTTAGTGAGGCATGCAGAGGTGGCTCAAAGTTAAAGCTACTAAATCTATCGCTTCAGGCCTCTAAAGTTTAAGGCCCCCGATTTTTTAAAGTAGCATCATGTATAAAGTTGTTACATATATTCTTCAGCATCGCCTCTAGGGCCCTGACATTTTTAGGCCTCCCCTTCCCCCTCCTAATTTACTAAAATACAGGATACAGTTTAGGATTTGAGGCCACATCTACCTTTATCTTGTTCTTCAGGTCTAAAGTTTATTAGATAGTAAGTCTATCATTTTTGTTTTATGAAAGGATCAATATCGTCTTTTGGGGCAAAGGAAAAAGATGGATTAAGCTTTCTTAGGCCTCGGATTTACTAAAATACCTGATACAAGTTAGAATTTGAGGCCACATCTTGTGTTATCTTTATTCTTTAAGCTTACGGACTATCAGACACCAAGTCCATCATTTTAGTTTTATAAAACGGACCAAGATCATATTTTAAGGTAATGGAAAAAATGAATCTCATTTTTGTAATCCAATTTTTAAAGACTAGTAATAGATAGGGTTGTAAATGAACTAAAATCTCGATGATTTGTTTGTGAATTGTTCTTATGCTCTTTTGATTATGTATTTTTTGTACTTTTTGTTTAGTATGTTAATAAATGAATACGATGAAACTTTCTTCTTATACAATGAGCACGAGCATAATATTTCTTTCGTTTTATTTTTTCAAGTATTCATGTAGGGTTTGTTTGATTAAATGTTTACGAAAGGACACATACAAACGCACTCGTGTTGGTTCAATTTTGTCATCTTAGCCCTACTTCTAGATCACAGAAACAACGACGATATGTTTCTCTATTTGTAATTTTGTCTTTCAATCATAAACCGGTTCTTAATCTACTAAGCATTTTTAGTTTTTCTAAATATATAGACATTATAATCGAAAGGCAATTTTACTAAAATCATAGCAAATCAAAGGCTCCGTTTTTAAACTTTGCTTTAGACCTCAGTAAGGATTGAGCCACCCCTGAGCCATGTCAATCAATATTGATTAGCTTTAACCCATCAAAATTTGATTAGTGACTAATTTATACACTTGATAATTTATCATGTATAATGGTTTTTATTGTAACTCATAAAGCAAACTCATTATTTTTAGAATATTACCAACTAATAATAGATGA
>LBNU01003523.1:301678-319141 GCA_014162995.1 Artemisia annua
AGGGGGGGATTTATTTTGAGGGGGCCGAATCGGAGATTTGTTTGTAACCTCAACTAAATTACCTCTAAAACCTTTAATATTACACTAGGTGCCACAAATTTTTGGGGGGAGTTCCGCCAATGACAGGGATGCTCGAATCTAGTTTCAACACAAACAAAGTTTTTGTCTTTTTTTTTCTTGAACAAAGTTTTTATGTGACCAAATATGTTTTGAACTTATTCTTTAGGCAAAAGGGTAGTGTTCGCCCACTTTGTTTGGATAGACATCTGGTTTCCACCATTGGACAAAAAAGTGTCTCCAGATTCTAGATTGCCCACTCAAAAACTTTAAAGCCCACCTTCCGTATTTCAAAAATCAAACCTAGTAAAAAAAACTACTCCATATTGACTAGACTTCTAAGACTATAACAGGACTTCTATCTATAAGACACTAACGAAATTCGTTCTTGTTTTATTCTACTTCAGAACTACCCATAAAGACACTAACGTAAAATAAGACCCAAAAGCATAGTCACTGGATCAAATGGAACAATGCAAAAAAACAAACCAAACCTACAATTTATATTTCCGAGTATACATATTAGGCATCCACAAGTCTACTTCTAACATCTACAGGTTTCTAGTAAACAGAAAGTTCTTTATCTGCCGCTAATGCAACCAACTAGCAATAACTTACAGATACTTAAAAACAAAACAAAAACTACATGGTGGCGGAAACAAGTGCATAATGGGCATTAAAGCAATAAATTGTAGAAAATACCCATTTATGCAATTTGTTTCTCTATGCTTTTTGGGCCGGTGCCTCTTTTGCAGTTTTTTCAGCTTTGTCTTCATCCTCATCATCTGTTTCTGCATCCGCTATTTTTGTAAGTTCGTCCTGGATCATGAACTTGACAGTCGTCTTTCTTGGTGACAAATCTGTATTGTATCGCTTATCTGAAAGATTAAAAAACAATTAGAATTCAAAAGGTAAAAAATAANAAGTCTGTACTATTTAAGTTTTATTTATTGGCGATCTTATTTTTCGTTGTTGCTAAATACTGGTTATTTATTCAATTTATTTTGCGCATTTAGTAATGGAAAATTAACTGTTGTGGACTTGCTTGCTAGATATATGTTTACTACAATCTTAGCAATACCTCTAAGAGTCCTCGTCTTATTCAACTTTTTGTTTGTCATTCAAAGTTTCAAAGATTGATATCTCATAATTGTGATCAATACGTAGCACTTCGATCTGAGCGTGGGGACCCATGGTCAATCAATATTGATTAGCTTTTAACTTTGAAAAATTTTGATTTAGTTGTTCTTATTCATTTAATCTTTAGCGCGCTCTGACTATTTTATTACTCTTATCGATGGGGAGCTATATCCTCAAATATGCGTGATATGTTAATTGATTGTAACGTCATAAATAGCAACTCATTCATATATTTTGGTATAGTTATATTTACCAATTTCGGAGATTTATGGGATTTATCTGAATATAATCTATATCTATTTGACTAAAAGAATTTAAGAAGGTTTGCTCGGTGCGGTGAAATTGAAAAGAAATTTGTATCTTTGTTAAAACTTCAAAAATACTTCTTCGTTTTGTGGGTTCGAATGATTAAATAGGGTTTTATAATTTTAGGTTTTTAGTGATGCTCTATATATACTTAAATAACATAATGTAGTTTAACATAATTTTTTTGCATTAATATATATCAAGTATTACATTTATAGTTACTTGTCATGTATTAAGTTGATACTTTATATGTATTTTTTATCTCTTTTACTATCATGAAACATAAAGCGGTGTTAGAGTAAGATTGTATAGGTCACTCTAAATATAAAGGCAAATCTCCGTTGTTGCATTACGGGCCGAGTCTCGCCCTTGTTTAGCTATTATAAAGTATTTTTCTGTTTGTTGTGTCTTAAGGTAATATTTGAGGACTTATTGTATTTTGCTAATTGCATATCTTGTCTAATTTTATAACATCTTTTTTATATACAAGCATTTATAGTGTATATTGTAATAGAGCTGCTTACGTTCTCTATATCATACTATAATTTTTGTGTTTATGCTTCGGGAGATTGAAGTATAGGTTATAAGTTTTTTATTTAATTTAGAGCTATTTTGGTTTGTTTTTATGTTATGTGGCACTATAGATACAAATAAAATTCCAAGAAAGATTGCACATTTCCCACGATTTAAGCAGTTATTCTCTGGAAATCAAATAAGAGTAAATTGCAAAAATCGTCCTTGTGGTTTGGCCAAATTGCACGTTTCGTCCTCGTGGTTCATTAAGTGCAAAGATCATCCTTATTTTGCACTTATTGAACCACAAGGACGAAACATGCAATTTGGCCAAACGACAAGGACGATTTTTGCAATTTACTCATCAAATAAGCAACAAATACTTTTAAGCAAATAAAACATTTCCATTCACATTAGTTGCTAGACGTAGCAATTTCGACCCATTTACTTATGAGTGGTTTAATTTGGGTTGTGAGAAGTGGTTATATTTCTGTGTATTATCTCACATTTGTATGTAAGGATAAAGATAAAGATTATTATTCTTGCAATGATATTGTTTATAATTAATGCATTAATTATTCCATGAAATTAGTAATGCACAAAAACCTGAAACCGTTACCCATTACCCAAGCGACCGATCTCCCGAGAACTCTACTAGCAACTTATATACTAAAGCAAAACCCAATACCATGATATACAAAAAGTATAGAATACTTACTCAGCAGTTTGAGGATGTCGGTAAAGGTTGCCTGCAAGATAAAGAAAAAAGATGCAATGTGGTCAGTGCTCAAGATCAAGGGTAGTTTGTAAAGATATCAATATCACAAAAACAATTAGAATTCAAAAGGTCAAAAATAACGCTTAAACTCGTGGGAACTAGTGCATCTATCAATCAAATAACCAACAAATACTTTTAAGCAAATAAAACATTTCCATTCACATTAGTTGCTAGACGTAGCAATTTCGACCCATTTACTTATAAGTGGTTTAATTTGGGTTATGTATTATCTCAAATGGGTTAGATCAAACAGAAAAAAATAGCTAAAAGGGGAACGCGGGCCTATGCAGGTTGCCTTTAATGCATATAACCACTTCTCACATTTGTATGTAAGGATAAAGATAAAGATTATTATTCTTGCAATGATATTGTTTATAATTAATGCATTAATTATTCCATGAAATTAGTAATGCACAAAAACCTGAAACCGTTACCCATTACCCAAGCGACCGATCTCCCGAGAACTCTACTAGCAACTTATATACTAAAGCAAAACCCAACACCATGATATACAAAAAAGTATAGAATACTTACTCAGCAGTTTGAGGATGTCGGTAAAGGTTGCCTGCAAGATAAAGAAAAAAGATGCAATGTGGTCAGTGCTCAAGATCAAGGGTAGTTTGTAAAGATATCAATATTTGACAGACTTTATGGCCAAAGAAATGTGTAGGCAGACCAAGGACATTTCATATAGAAGTCAGCTCCACAAGCAGTTAATTTTCCTCTACAAGCAAATAATGGGAAATAACCAGCCAATAGACGCAAAAACTTATTCAGTTTTACAACATATTCTCACCGTATCGAAATCAACTTCTTTAAGGAGATCAGATATTGCAGCTTTAAGTTCATCATCGCTAGGCTTCAGCTTTCCTTCTTTTGGTTTCTCTTTTTTCTCATCCTTTTTCCCTATTTATAGAAGAAAAATAGCAAATTAGAACAACCTGAGACAAAGTTGTAAGCCAAAAAAAAAAAAAAAAAAAAAAATTATTCGTACCAGATTTCTCCTTGGAAGCAGATTTCTTGGCACTTGAAGACTTCTCTTCAACCACTTGATCTTTCTTCTTCCTCGAAAAGGTTTTTGCGACTGTTTCCTTCTTTGATTCGGTTGGTGTTTTCTTTTCAGCACTAGACTTCTTTGGTGCTGCTTCTTTCTTTGATTTTGACTTCGGAGCTGATTCCTTCTTGGACATAGGTTTTTTTGAACCCCGTTTGCGTTTCTTACTTTCTTCTTCAGACTCAGATTCAGACACATGTTCTTCTTCACTTTCAAAGGTATCTGAGCCCCCATTTACTTCCTTATTTTCACTGTTTTTCTCCTCTTCCTTATCTTGTGAATTTTCCGAGTCTCCTTCCGATTCACTTTGAGTTTTCTTCTTCTGGAAAAACAAAAAAAATTGGGTAATGGTCCGACCCACAAACACTTAATTATTTTAGTCTATATAGAGTAGTTTACTTGATCGCTATTTTGTTAATACAAAAACAAATAAAAAAAAAACTTTATTGTAGAGAGATTGTTTAGAAGGTTTTAATGTTTTATGCATTTCGACCCTTTCACAGGTTAAACCCATTTGAAATGTTTCCATTTAAGTAGCTTAACTTAACCCCCTTGACCCGCTAAAAATAAAACATAACAGAATCAGCCCAATTACATGTAAGTGGGTTGAAATTGCCACCTCTACTTGTGATCTTCACAATGCAAGTCATAATACTAGTTAAGTGATTGGTTCTATAGGAACTAGACGATCTTATTTGGTCAAATACCAATCAGAAAACTCCTGTCTTCTTAAACCTGAAGCCCATGAAATATATTTACAAATAAAAGATATACCTTTGACGAGTTCTTTGAAGGTGTGGCCTCAGAACTGGATTCACTTTTCTTGCTCTCCCTCTTGCGTTTTCCTTTGCTTGACTGAAGAGTATGTTTACATTAGAGTAATCATAATAGTATGTATACAATTTCAGGAGTTAAGGATGAAACAGCGAACCTGTTCTTTCTCTGTATGTGACTCACTAGTTGTGGCATGCGGAAGCAGCATAAAATCTATCAGTTTTTCTATGACATCTTCCTGCATCCAAAATGGACGTATTGTCATGCTGGTTTCACCAGAAAATCTGAACTATTTGATGTTAAAGGATGTGTCGTGTTCAATGACATGATTGTATGCTCTTGTCGGGTAAACCGCCAAAAATGTTGTATCTATAACACAATGACATGCTACAAAGAGGTATATCGTATTTAATACTCATGATGTGATAAGAAGTGGCAATATTGAAGGGATAGATACCGTGTGAAAATAGGTTTGGGTTGGAGCATGTCATTTCAGTACCTGTCTAAATGGGTCGGCTTAGGTTGGCTTGTAAATATTTTTAATCAATTTTCAGTATATAGTAGAAATAAACTGTTCATTAGATTCCAATATCAATATTCTTAAATTAATGATCCAAATATTTGATAAAATGACTTAGAAGGTTGTATGCATCAATAAGACTTTTGGCGACTTTTAACCCATTTAACTCGTTCCCCTTTAGGGTATTTTTTTATCTGACCCATTTGAGACAAGACACAACCCAAATAAACGGGTCGGAATTGCTCAATTGCCACCTCTAAATGTGATGAACCAATATNAAAAAAATTGGGTAATGGTCTGACCCACAAACACTTAATTATTTTAGTCTATATAGAGTAGTTTACTTGATCGCTAGTTTGTTAATACACACACATAAAAGTATAAGTATATTTAAAAACAAATAAAAAAAACTTTATTGTAGAGAGATTGTTTAGAAGGTTTTAATGTTTTATGCATTTCGACCCTTTCACAGGTTAAACCCATTTGAAATGTTTCCATTTAAGTAGCTTAACTTAACCCCCTTGACCCGCTAAAAATAAAACATAACAGAATCAGCCCAATTACATGTAAGTGGGTTGAAATTGCCACCTCTACTTTGTGATTTTCACAATGCAAGTCATAATACTAGTTAAGTGATTGGTTCTATAGGAACTAGATGATCTTATTTGGTCAAATACCAATCAGAAAACTCCTGTCTTCTTAAACCTGAAGCCCATGAAATATATTTACAAATAAAAGAAGATATACCTTTGACGAGTTCTTTGAAGGTGTGGCCTCAGAACTGGATTCACTTTTCTTGCTCTCCCTCTTGCGTTTTCCTTTGCTTGACTGAAGAGTATGTTTACATTAGAGTAATCATAATAGTATGCATGCAATTTCAGGAGTTAAGGATGAAACAGCGAACCTGTTCTTTCTCTGTATGTGACTCACTAGTTGTGGCATGCGGAAGCAGCATAAAATCTATCAGTTTTTCTATGACATCTTCCTGCATCCAAAATGGACGTATTGTCATGCTGGTTTCACCAGAAAATCTGAACTATTTGATGTTAAAGGATGTGTCGTGTTCAATGACATGATTGTATGCTCTTCTCGGGTAAACCGCCAAAAATGTTTTATCTATAACACAATGACATGCTACAAAGAGGTATATCGTATTTAATACTCATGATGTGATAAGAAGTGGCAATATTGAAGGGATAGATACCGTGTGAAAATAGGTTTGGGTTGGAGCATGTCATTTCAGTACCTGTCTAAATGGGTCGGCTTAGGTTGGCTTGTAAATATTTTTAATCAATTTTCAGTATATAGTAGAAGTAATCTGTTCATTAGATTCCAATATCAATATTCTTAAATTAATGATCCAAATATTTGATAAAATGACTTAGAAGGTTGTATGCATCAATAAGACTTTTGGCGACTTTTCACCCATTTAACTCGTTCCCCTTTAGGGTAGTTTTTTATCTGACCCATTTGAGACAAGACACAACCCAAATAAACGGGTCGGAATTGCTCAATTGCCACCTCTAAATGTGATGAACCAATAACATAGATGTTAAATAAATTAGAACATATCTGAAAGTCACTGTTATAACAATCACAATTGCTAAAACCGAATCATAACAGCAGATCCTTATGCTATCAAAAGAACCACAAAAACCTACCATCATGGTCAGCTAGGGTGGACCAAAAATTATCTAAAAGACAATGTTTTAACAATTAAGCCTAATCCTAGAATTAAATCATAGCGCCAGAACACTATTAAACAACCGACATCAGATACTTATGATAACGAAAGAGCAACACAAACCTTTTTTGCAGTAGTTTTGGCAATTGGTATGTCAAGCAGGTCACAGAACTCGAACAACTTCTCCTTTTGAAGCCTGTCAAGCTTTTCTTGCACTTTAGCTTTCTGCTTTTCCTGCAGTAAGTACAAATATCAACCTGTCAGGAATTACAGTCACACCATTTTTAGTAGTTTAGTCTACATCTTACATGCCACATGCCCACATGTTTAATCTTCGTATTTAATAGCTTTTTTAAGATCTCATATTTCTGAGATGTAATGCTTCTAGGCTTTTCCTACTTCAGTTCTCAAAGGTAGGGAAATCAGAACACAGGTTGTAGAAAATCACTTATAGTTCTATTCATGTGGACAAGATCCTTATTTTCCTACTAATGAGAGTTGCATTTACCTCGTTATTTTGCCAGACAAAGCCAGAAAACTGCAATATGTCACTCTTGATTTGCAAAGCCTGCAAGTCAGACAGCCTTTCAGTTAAATAAGATATAATATTGAATAAGCGGTATTATGTGCGTAGCATATTAAAGGTCGTGATGCAGGATCTATAAATTCCAGTGACAATGCTTATAAAAGAATCCTAAATTCCTAATGAACATTCTTGGAATCCCATTATATTTTGCAAACTGAACCAACAGCTTTGTTAATGATGCTTTCACAGCTGGTATTACTACTAAATTTATCCTTAAATTCATATGATGACTATAACCCTGAGCTAATTCCATATAATGACCAACTACCAGGTTATTATATTACTAGTGTAATACCATGAACTTAATACTCCGAATTTTTTTCGTATATACGTCCCAAGTGCACTTACATCAAAGTGCTAAAACATAAGTTCAGATTCCATATGCAATGTTGGTGTATCATGACAGAACTTACTCTTTTATTAAAGAATATACAGTAACAGTTACCCTATGTGCCAAGCTCAAATGGATACGAATATGCTACTCTTGAATAAGGTATAGTTATTTCAAAAAAATAAATAAATAAATAAATAAGGTATATCAATACTTGTGCAAGTATAAAGACCAGTTAAGAATGATAAGCAGACGTGTTACCCTATATTCAACAGAATTCTAAATAGAATAAGATATGATGATAGAGATGGCAATAAAGATCAAGCAGCAAGTTGTGTTCTCGGTTTGTTCTAGACTTCTAGTGCTACAAGACATTGTGGTGGAGCCTCANAACATAGATGTTAAATAAATTAGAACATATCTGAAAGTCACTGTTATAACAATCACAAATGCTAAAACCGAATCATAACAGCAGATCCTTATGCTATCAAAAGAACCACAAAAACCTACCATCATGGTCAGCTAGGGTGGACCAAAAATTATCTAAAAGACAATGTTTTAACCATTAAGCCTAATGCTAGAATTAAATCATAGCGCCAGAACACTATTAAACAACCGACATCAGATACTTATGATAACAAAAGAGCAACACAAACCTTTTTTGCAGTAGTTTTGGCAATTGGTATGTCAAGCAGGTCACAGAACTCGAACAACTTCTCCTTTTGAAGCCTGTCAAGCTTTTCTTGCACTTTAGCTTTCTGCTTTTCCTGCAGTAAGTACAAATATCAACCTGTCAGGAATTACAGTCACACCATTTTTAGTAGTTTAGTCTACATCTTACATGCCACATGCCCACATGTTTAATCTTCGTATTTAATAGCTTTTTTAAGATCTCATATTTCTGAGATGTAATGCTTCTAGGCTTTTCCTACTTCAGTTCGCAAAGGTAGGGAAATCAGAACACAGGTTGTAGAAAATCACTTATAGTTCTATTCATGTGGACAAGATCCTTATTTTCCTACTAATGAGAGTTGCATTTACCTCGTTATTTTGCCAGACAAAGCCAGAAAACTGCAATATGTCACTCTTGATTTGCAAAGCCTGCAAGTCAGACAGCCTTTCAGTTAAATAAGATATAATATTGAATAAGCGGTATTATGTGCGTAGCATATTAAAGGTCGTGATGCAGGATCTATAAATTCCAGTGACAATGCTTATAAAAGAATCCTAAATTCCTAATGAACATTCTTGGAAGCCCATTATATTTTGCAAACTGAACCAATAGCTTTGTTAATGATGCTTTCACAGCTGGTATTACTACTAAATTTATCCTGAAATTCATATGATGACTATAACCCTGAGCTAATTCCATATACAAAAATGATAGATGGGCCTAATAAATAGGCCTAACCGTGGACCTACCGCATTAATAACTTGTACATTTATCAAATGTACAAGTTATTAATGCAGTAGGTCCACGGTTAGGCCTATTTATTAGGTCCATGTATCACATCTCTTCCATATACAAAAATGACCAACTACCAGGTTATTATATTACTAGTGTAATACCATGAACTTAAGACTCCGAATTTTTTTCGTATATACGTCCCAAGTGCACTTACATCAAAGTGCTAAAACATAAGTTCAGATTCCATATGCAATGTTGGTGTATCATGACAGAACTTACTCTTTTATTAAAGAATATACAGTAACAGTTACCCTATGTGCCAAGCTCAAATGGATACGAATATGCTACTCTTGAATAAGGTATAGTTATTTCAAAAAAATAAATAAATAAATAAATAAGGTATATCAATACTTGTGCAAGTATAAAGACCAGTTAAGAATGATAAGCAGACGTGTTACCCTATATTCAACAGAATTCTAAATAGAATAAGATATGATGATAGAGATGGCAATAAAGATCAAGCAGCAAGTTGTGTTCTCGGTTTGTTCTAGACTTCTAGTGCTACAAGACATTGTGGTGGAGCCTCAGAATATTCAAATAAGAAAAACATGAAAACAACTAGTTGAAACAAGCTAGAAGACCAAATACATTTAAGTTTCCTAAAGTCATGTGTAGTTTATTGAAAGAAAATAAATTTGGGTGGTTTAAATCAGCATCCTTGCATTTCATCACTATCGGCGTGAAGAGACATTTAAAGATTTACATAGATGATATTAGTAGTGGACACCTAACTGCAATATCTGTAAGTGGTATAACAATTTTAAGTTACTTGTTGTAAAAGGGCTATCTGAAGGGAACATAAAAAATTAGTAAAACTTAACAAAGAAAAGGTAACCGGCATCGAAGGTGCCTATACAGAAAACGAGATGAACTTTTAATGAAAGTTGCTGCCTACACAAAACAGTCCTCTGTTTCTTAGGATATAGCTGTTGGGGTGAACTTTAAACAAAGAATGCTATATGTAATACATGAGTATTTGAGAATACGGATATGGATATATTCATGAGATAAATTGCAGTTACCTTCCCTCTTCTTCCATATAAGATTGTATAGAGCACTTTAAGAGTCTCATCGCCCACCTTCCTCCTTGATAACTTGTGAGCAACTGAAAATTATAACACAAATCAGTCACAAATAGATACAAAACAAAGAGAGAGTACAATAAATCTTTCTAGCATTAGAACAAACAAGGAATATGATAAGAGCTAGAACTTTACACACAGTCTTCCTTTCCCAAGGTTTAACATTATAACAGCCAAATTACTAGCCCCCTCTGGCATTTAAATGAAATGACTCAAACATCAACCATACATCTTAATGAGAAGCAGATGTAGAGATTCACGATTTCATTCGCTTTTTGACCGACATATTTCTCCAGAAGAAGAACCAGATGTGCCTTTAGTGGCAGAAAGTATGAAATTTTGGTAAATAAATGGGTTTCACCAACTTATTTCACTGAGAATTTCGGTGAATTTCAGCAAAAGAGAACCAAAAAAGACACACATCAGAAAGTTTCTACAAACACATGATCCTACTCCAGGGAAAAAGAAGTCATGTCCGAAGTACAACTCGCTCCGATCATTGGACCCTACGGGAACAAACAGTGAGTAAGGGAATCATATCAAACACAGGCCCCAACCACGTTCTTGCTCTTTGTCACCATCTATTTCTGTTATCTTTTTAATTAGAGTTTATTTCCTTTACAGGTACTTTTCCCTACAAAAAATGTTCAGAAAACAAACACGACCAAACTAGAACCCTTCTGCGACTCAACTTTAGAGCAAAATCTTTTGTAATGGCCACAATACCATAATAGTCCTAAACATCTTTACACATGCAAGATTGAAGATTGAAATTCCAAAAAGGGTACACGATTGTAACCCATTGTAAATTTACTATAAGCTATTGCCCGTCGTTAACTTAATTGATAGTTTTTTGAAACAAATAGAACTTCAGTTTGACTATAGAGCCAAACATTTAAACGAAGAAAGCCAAATTTTACGTCTTGAAGTACAAGAATAGTACAATTTGACTTTCCCAGTTAAAGTTTGGTCTCTAGCGTCAGAATGAAGGGCCGTTTGTTTCATTAAAAACTAATAAAGTTAATCAAGGTTCATTAGCTTGTAGTTAAGTAATATTATCATGGTTATAATTGTGTTCCATTATAATTGATTTCAATAGAAGATAATGGGCCTCTTCAAACTGTTATCGAAAAAGGAACTTGCTATGAACGCCATCTCCCCTCCCCTCCCTACCATTAGAGCTATACATGATCTTGATTAGGGTTACCTGATACGTTAGGCAGTTTCATGCATTGCGACTTGAGAACACAAAGTGATATTCCTATCGCATTGCAACTTTTATCTATTATATGAAACTGAAATATTTATGGCTGGAAATCGAAAAAACATAAAATTGACTTCAAAGATATGACTAGTAAAGACTCACAATGTTACCTAGTTATCTTCTTCTAGATTTAAAACATATATAACCTTAGCTGAAGCGAATACTATTTAAAAATTTAAGAACATTAATATGTACATATAAAAATTTAAGAACATTAATATGTACATATATATATGAAAGAGAGTATTACTATCCATGAAAAGAAAATCCTAGCTAATGAAAAAAACTATATCTTTTCGAAAGCTTTACAAATCTACCAAATATAGCACAAAGAGGCATAAAGAAATGCAACACATATCACGTTATCTAAAAAACGGTAAACAACAATAACTGATGTCGGAAGCAATTTGGAATGTACATCAATGTCATAAATAAATAATAAATAACTTCAAAACTATACCGTTTGGGATATCTTTCAATGTAGTACCACGGCCCTGCATGCCATCATAACAACAATAGATAAATTAGTCACAATATGACAGATTTGCTTCATCCATTAAAGACATAAACGACAAACAAGGTATTAAAGACTTGAAATAAATTAGTACCACCTTTTCAATACGGAACTCCTTTTCAATATCGTCAATGACTTCAACCAATCTTTCGACAGATTTCCGCACCCTTACTGGTCGGTCAATTGTCGGAACAACGGGAGTCTTTGGCTCCACGTTTTTCTCTTTCCCTTTTTTCTCTTCAGTTACCTTCTTGCCGGTGCCCTTTTCTTCACCACTCTTTTTTGCAGCACGTTTTTTAGAGCCCGCCTCTTTTTTCTCTTCTGCCTTGTCATCTTCCTTTTTCTCTTTTAAATCAGCATCTTCTGCAATCTTATCTTCACTTTCCTCAGTTGCATTTTCCTCACCATCGACTTCCATCGCCTCACTCTTGGTTTCTTCCTTTCGTTTCTCTTCTCCTTCTTTATCATCTTTGTTTAATTCAGCATTGACGTCCTTATTTTCATCCTTCTTATCATCTTTAGTATCCACACACATCTCATCGTCTCCACTCTTCTCCTCGTCTTTCTTCTCACTTACACCATTTTCTAGTTTGATAGGCGACACAGTCCCATTAGTCACAGCCTCGCCGGCTTTAGTGGTTGCCTCTTCCTCACCCATAACTGAATAAATTAAGACCAACTAACCGTTAGCATTCAACCACAATAAGTAGCATGACACCCTTAACGATAAAATCACTTACAATGATTGAAATGATTATATAACTTGCAAATTATATCACTTCGAGGGCAATCAATAAATTTTAACGCCAGTACTCAATTACGTAATCAAGCAAATCAGTATCTGAACACGTAATCAACAACTTGATTGACAATAAATATAGTAAAAAGTAAAAACATAAAATCTTACACCTAAACTATCTGTTAATAAGCTAATTTTAGATCATTATATTATCAAAATGTTCATCACGTTAACCTACGTAACCCTAAACAGAACGATACAGCTTCTACGAACAAATAAGAATGCAAATCAATATCCGAACACGTAATCAACAACTTAAATACATAAAACACGAGTAATAACATCAAAACGTACATAAACAGGTATAAACTGAACGTTCATAAGCTAATTTAATATAATTAGCACGTAATAAACTCTACGCACATTATATAATGCAAAACGGTATCAAAGAGCCTAATCAGCAACTTACTTGTGTGAACGATTAAAAAAAATCAAAAACTAACATAACTAGGACTAAATTAAGCGCTAACAACCTAAACTTTTTTACCTACCATAACAAGCCCTAACAAAAGAATGCAACTTATACGCCCAATTAATCATGCAAAACAGTATCAAAGCACATAATCAACAACTTAATTGCATAAAGAGCTAAAAACATTAGAATTGTACATAAATTAGGGCTAAAATGAACGTTAACAACCTAATTTAAGTTAGTCAACAAAATTCAGCACGAGTACCGTAACAAACCCTAGACACGATTACGCAGCTTCAACCATAAAGTATCAACCAAAACGAGTAAAAACAACATAACCATACACTACTTAGGGCTTATTTGAGTTAATCAACAGAAAAATCATTCCGATAAACCATAACGAACCCTAAGACATAATAATGCAGCTCCTAGACACAATTAATCATCCATAACAGTAACAAATCACATAATCAATAACTTAATCGCATAAAAACCTAAAAACATTATAACCGTACATAAATTAGGGCTAAAATGAGCGTTAATAAGCTAATTTAAGTTTATACGCACAATTAATCAAGCAAACAATAACAAAACATGGAATTAACAACTTACGCTAAAAAACGACTAAATAATTAAACAAAATTACACAAAAAATTAGGGCTAAAATGAACATTAATAAGCTAATTTTAGTTAACTAACCAAAATGAACCGTAAACATAATAATGCACCTTATACGCACAATTAATCAAGCAAACGAGTAACAAATCACATAATCAACAGCTTAATTTAAAAAAAAAAAAAAAAAAAAAAAAAAAAAAAAAAANGCCTTGTCATCTTCCTTTTTCTCTTTTAAATCAGCAGCTTCTGCAATCTTATCTTCACTTTCCTCATTTGCATTTTCCTCACCATCGACTTCCATCGCCTCACTCTTGGTTTCATCCTTTCGTTTCTCTTCTCCTTCTTTATCATCTTTGCTTACTTCAGCATCGACGTCCTTATTTTCATCCTTCTTATCATCTTTAGTATCCACACACATCTCATCATCTCCACTCTTCTCCTCGTCTTTCTTCTCACTTACACCATTTTCTAGTTTGATAGGCGACACAGTCCCATTAGTCACAGCCTCGCCGGCTTTAGTGGTAGCCTCTTCCTCACCCATAACTGAATAAATTAAGACCAACTAACCGTTAGCATTCAACCACAATAAGTAGCATGACACCCTAAACGACAAAATATAAGGCCAATCACTTACAATGATTGAAATGATTATATAACTTGCAAATTACATCACTTTGAGGGCAATCAATAAATTTTAAGGCCAGTACTCAATTACGTAATCAAGCAAATCAGTATCTGAACACGTAATCAACAACTTGATTGACAATAAATATAGTAAAAACATAAAATCTTACACCTAAACTATCTGTTAATAAGCTAATTTTAGTTCATTAGATTATCAAAATGTTCATCACGGTAACCTAAGTAACCCTAAACAGAACGATACATCTTCTACGAACAAATAAGAATGCAAATCAATATCCGAACACATAATCAACAACTTAAATATATAAAACACGAGTAATAACATCAAAACGTACATAAATAGGTATAAACTGAACGTTCATAAGCTAATTTAACATAATTAGCACGTAATAAACCCTGGACACAATAACGCACATTTATAATGCAAAATGGTATCAAAGCACCTAATCAGCAACTTACTTGTGTGAACGATTAAAAAACATCAAAAACTTACATAACTAGGGCTAAATTAAGCGCTAGCAACCTAAACTTTTTTACCTACCATAACAAGCCCTAACAAAAGAATGCAACTTATACGCACAATTAATCATGCAAACAGTATCAAAGCACATAATCAACAAGTTAATTGCATAAAGAGCTAAAAACATTAGAATTGTACATAAATTAGGGCTAAAATGAACGTTAACAACCTAATTTAAGTTAATCAACAAAAAATTCAGTACGAGAACCATAACAAACCCTAGACACGATTACGCAGCTTCAATCAACAATTATCTAGCAAAACAAGTAAAAAGAACATACTCATACACTATTTAGGGTTATTTGAGTTAATTAACAGAAAAATCATTCCGATAAACCATAACGAACCCTAAGACATAATAATGCAGCTCCTAGACACAATTAATCATCCATAACAGTATAACAAATCACATAATCAATAACTTAATCGCATAAAAACCTAAAAACATTATAACCGTACATAAATTAGGGCTAAAATGAGCGTCAATAAGTAAATTTAAGTTCATTAACAAACGATACATCACGAGAACCGTAACAAATCGTAAACACAATAGCGCAGCTTCTAAGCACAGCAAACAATAACAAAACAGGTAATTAACAACTTAATCGCTAAAAACGACTAAAAATTTAAACAAATTACACAAAAAAATTAGGGGCTAAATTGGACATTAATAAGCTAATTTTAGTTAACTAACCATAATGAACTGTAAACATAACAATGCACCTTATACGCACAAACAATCAAGCAAACGAGTAACAAATCACTTAATCAACAGCTTAATTTTTAAAAATAAATAAATAAATAAATAAATAAATAAATAAATAAATAAATAAATAAATGTATTAACATAAAAATAAAAAAAATTAAAAAAAATAAAAAATAAAAAGTAAAAAATAAAAAAACTTACATAATTTAGGTCGAAACTGAATTAATCAGTAACAAATCACATAATTAACAACTTAATTACATAAAAAAAAGATCAAAACATTAGAATTGTATATAAATTAGGTCTAAACCGTAACATAATAATACAGCTTCAATTAAGCAAATGAGAAATAAATCACATAATAAAAAAATTAACTAGATGAAATACGATTATAAACATCAAAAACTATCAGAAATGATTGAAATGATTATATAACTAGTAGAAATGATATAATCTTACGTAAAGTAGGGATGAATTGAAGGATTGTGAGGTAATTTGAGTTGAATTTAGGTCTGGTTATAAATTGGGGCTGGTTACTGTGTGGTGTGTTTTTTTATTTTATTACTTTTTTGGGGTTTTATAAGCGCGAGTGATTCGGACTTGAAAAACGGATTTTAAATGAAGTTTTAAGTGGGATGGGATGGGATGGGATGGATGTCATGCACAGGAGTTATCCATCCATCAAGTGAGAGTTGACGGTGGGTGGGTGTGTGTTTGACTTTGATGGTAAGTGTGTAAGTGAGTCTGGTTGTTTTTAGTAAAGAGAATTATTCTATTTTTAGAGTTTATCGAGTGTCAAATTAGATGAGTGGCAGTGTGGAATGTCGTGTTGATGTGTTTGCAACATAAATTTGTTCTAGTGTTGTTATCCTCGCATTCAAAAGTTTAAGTTATTACTTGCACAACTTATCTTACAAGCATAAATAAAATAAAAATCAAAATTATGTAATTTTTTTTAGTAGAAAATTCTCAAACTAGTAAAAAAAAAACTTGAGTGGTCCATGACTTGGTCATCAATGGCACCCTTTTCCTATTTTGGTCATGCTTGACTGCTCAACTGCGATGTTTTTGTATAAAAGCAAACTCTCCAAATTGATGACCTCCTTCAGTAATCTTACACTCTTCCTCATTAAAGTGATAGTCGTCTTCTTTGTTCGATAAATGCGCAGTGGAAAGAGATGCTAGTCGGCTCGGAGAAGTTGCAGGCCCCAATAAAAAAGATCTCCCCATTCAATAGGCTAAGCACCTAGCAGCTAGCACGGCCTAGCCCAAACTTTTAGACTGATTTGGGCTAAGCAAGTTTATACGCCTTCGCAGCCTCTACTTCAATTAAGGCAAGCTTTCCTTTATTAGTAAAGGGGTCTAGTGCATGGAGATTGACCCAGCTCTTAGCCTGAGCTTGTTGGCTAGCTCTATTGGGTTGGTGTTGGGTTAGCCCTTCGCCCATAGTTTCCTTCCTCTCCTTCTCTTTCTGGGCTCGCTTCTCTCATCTCTAGTTTTTCGCCCAAATTTTGACATGTGTCATTCCATTGTATTTTTTTAGGTACAAAAAAGTACGATTTTTATACTTTTTGGTCATGCTCAACTGCTCGACTCCACCAAATTTTAGACATGTGTCACAATTTAAGTCGAGTCAAGCAGTTGAGCAGTCGAGCATGACTAAAATGAGAAAAAAGTGTTATTGGTGACCAA
>LBNU01003523.1:320327-337351 GCA_014162995.1 Artemisia annua
GGGTGTTTTAATAAGAGTATTAATTACATTTCAATTAATTTGTATGAAACTCAACAATTGAAAACTCAACATACCCGGTTTGTGTTTTAATTTGTTGTACAATGTGAATAAATCATTGTACTTTTAAGTAATGGGGTGTTTTAATAAGAGTATTAATTACATTTCAATTGATTTGTAGTTTCCATCAATAGCAGCTCGTTTCCATCAATAGCCGGTTGAAACTCAAGAATTGGAAACTCAACATTGACCTTGAAAATTCAAGGTTGACCATTTTTCCTTTATAACTAGTACAGATACAACCTATGCACGCCCTGGTATCAAAGAAACTTGAGTTTAGTTGGGAAATACCTACCAACCAACCAGTCCCTAGTCGCCACGTTTGATGATCGGTAGAATCACGCGCGAGAGAGATTTTTCTAGGGTTTTATCTTTCTTACTTCAATTCAATAGTCTCTCATGGACCCTTCTGCACAAAACAATCCAATAGTCGCTGAAGATGATGAGTGGGGTAATAATCTTTTTGCTTGACTATACTGATTTTTAACTTAATTGTATTATAATTATTATTATTATGATGATTGTTGTATCAGGCATTTTATAAAAAAGTATAAGTTCAACATGTTTATAAAAAAGTTTATATAAGAAGATTTTATTTATATGTTTAAATTTAACATGTTTATGTTAAAGCTATCATTTGTATATATAAATGTTATTCTACATTTTTGTATAAAGTTATTATTATTAGTTTAAACAAACTGTGCATTAAGCTATCTTTTAATGACTCAAATCTAGAAAAAATAAGTACAATGACTATCACTTCAGTTCAAGATTGTCATGTGATAATAAGATTGATTTAAGCTGTTTAGTTTGAATCTAAGAACTAAAAGCAGTGATCAACTTACTTAGTCATTGAGATTGTGACAATTTCCTAATGTTATTGTCAGTACTTCTTATCACGGCAAGTTACTGATTATAATGATGGACGTTGCGAGACACGTCTGTGTCGTTACCATAAAGAGGGCATCAACGTTTTTATTATATGAACAAACACATTGAACCATTTATGTCAAAAATTGTATATTTGATGTCAGATATTGAGTAAGGGATAATAACAAGTAGCAAATGAACCAAATCAAGGCTTTTTCTTCACCATGTAAAACCTTCTTATGATTCTCATTGGCTGTACTTGAGTGAAGAAACGACTGTAATTTTTGTAGACACTATTTATTTGTTCTTTTAGCACATAGTTACTATCTTCGTTTCTTACAACCTTCGTATGATTCTCATTGGCTGTTCAGTGCATTTCCTATAAATACTATTCGAAAACACTTGAGGTTAATGAGAATTTGGTTTGGGTGTATGACTACAACTTTCGTTGTTTATTTTGTGTTTGGCCTTCTATTCAGTTTCTTGTTCTGTTAACCGATGGTTGTTTGGCATAATGTTACTATCTATTTATTAGACAATGATGACTTTGTGATCCCAAGCTTGGAAATTGAAGATCTAAATCAAACCGCAACAACAAATGCTCTGCAAGTAGAAGAGCCGAAACAAATAATTGAAGTGAGTATATATAACTTTGTCAAGTTCTTTACCATTTTTGAAGCCATTTTTGTTTGTTGGACTTAGAGGTGACAATTTCGACCTATTCGCTTGTAAATGGGTCCATTCGGGTTCTGTTAATTTGTAAGAGGCAAAATGCCATTGATAATCATATTTCACACTTCACACTGTAATTACAGATCAAATAAAATAGATCCATTAGCAGTGTTTGTGAGTTGGCCCAACCTTACACGCTACCCACCATGTCCGACCCATTCATTTTGCTGCCACTATTTATTTAACCGTAACTGTTTCTCTACACTTGTGCAGGCTAAGACAGAAGAAAATATATATCTTGGACCTCACGGAGCTCCTCCTTCACAAGCAAAACAAGAATATATAAACCCTTCTGGGCGGAAGCAAAGGTTCAAGCAAAAGTTGAAGGATGCGGATCAAAGAACAAGTGGATCCGGACGAGAAAACAAGCTGGAAAATCTTAGAGATCTTGTGGGTGTTAGCAAGACTAACATTAATACATCCAAAAGCTCTCCAAGGGATTGGCTAGACCCGCATTGTCATGAGTCTGAATTTGAGAAACAGAAACCTTCATAGAAGGTTTTTGTTGCGAGTTTTTTGAGCAAGTTTCCAGAACTAAAGTTTATTAAAAGATGTTCTATATAACCCGTCACCTGGGAATTTTATATACATTTGGTTTTCGATAACCAATTTACATGATATGTATACAGGCAATATTGCCGTTTTTGAAGCTTTTTAATGCTACTTGTTGTCTATATTGTAAAGTAGTGTCTCTTTTGGGGTTGTTTTTCAAAGCTTTCAAGTAGAGGTGGCAAATGATGATGGTCTGGCAAGTTTGCCCAAAATCCCAAACACTTTGTGTCCATTTCTTTAATCAAGAAAAACTTGCTAAAAGGCAGTGTTAAATATGACCAAAATAGCAAATCATCAAAATCATAGTCTGATTTGCATCAAGCACATCTGAAAGAGACTTGTAAACTCTATTATGATCATCCTTCATCGGTTGAGTAGGCTGTAATGAATGATACATTTGACCTGTATTCCTTTTGGTGGTTGTTTTGATCAACTTATTTAAGCAGTTGTAAATAATACGGAGTACTTCAAAACTTCAAATGAACTCATTCATAAGTTGGGTCACATTGTATCGGAAACAATAAGAACAAAAGGTATACAACTTGCCACATTCTGACATGAAAGTTACACTGACGCAGCTTGAAATATAATAAATTTCGACAAAACATGTTTCTGAATGTATGTATAATCTATCTGCCTAATCCCAACTGTCCAAGTCTGGTTTAATATGCTGCTCAGGTCTTTCAGGCTCGATTGCAGGTTAGCGCCAATGCCAGTGGCAACTGGCAACTATTGTCCACGGTTCAAAGTTTAAGGTCTTCGATGATGACTTCACCTGCAAAAAGAAAGCTGCACCAGAAACAAGCAGTCCATCCCTTGACAAATATTGTATGGCATAAATGAGTGTGCAATCATAGTTGCTAAGGCGATAAATCTGGTAAACATATTATGTGAACAACTATCTCATTTACAATCAAGGAATTCTAGTGCTTTCGCCGAGGGTGTTAAACCATGCTGAGAAAGGTACTCTGGGTTACAAAACTTGCTTAGATGTCTCATCCCACTATCACACAAAATTGTTACGATAGTATGACCAGGGCCCAATAATTTTGCTACTCTCACAGCTCCAACGCAGTTCATTGCAGAAGAACTTCCGATAAACAACCCATCATTCTTTAAAAGAAATCTAATCAATGAGAAAGCATTAGATTAGTGACAAAAATAATAATTCCGATATTTTTTAAGTTGATAAAGAGTTATAAAGAGGCAACTTTCTACAAACTATAAGACATAAAGATTAGAGGTCATGTTTTTTACCCATAATTATGAATGGTTGAATTGGGTTGTGTTTTACCTCAAACGGGCCATATATTTTTTTCTGCAAATTTGCATTTTTAGATACCTTTTTTGCGACAATTTTCCCTAATTATTGCTGTTTATCATGAAGAAACTCTAGCAAAAACGTGCTTAAATAGCAATATAATCTGGCCACGCCCATTTTGGCACATACTCAAATTTCCAAACCAAAACTGTTTTAACCCGTTACCCAACTCGACATGCGCATCTTGCCACCTCTTTAAAAGACGAGTTCTATGAGATATGGATTGTATACCTAGACATTTCCACAGCCTGGATATCAGTGCCTCGAAAAGCTCCATCAAGTTGAGCCATTTTAAAATTCTCAGTCAATCTATTGATCCCTATTCCTTCAGTGACGGTATCAAATGGGTTCTTTAACCTCTTCCCTTCAGCCTCTTCTCGTGTGTACATCACTCCCCTTTTAACTTTGTTGTACAAACCAGAACCAGGAGGATCTACAAGAAAACACTTTATTCCCGGATCTTTTTCCTGTAGAGAACATGATTTTCATTATGAGTTGGTTAAAAATGAAAGATGCACTGAACCATTACATCTTTTCTCAGGAGCATAATAAGCAAACGAGAGTGAGTCATAATATACAAATTTATTTGTGGTTGACCCAACCCCACCGACGATTTCAGTCCAGTTCTCTGAATTTTGTTTAGTGTATTAGATATATATTTTTTATTAACCATAAACGTAGAATGACAATCTAATTACAGAAAATTACCAATCTAACCCTATTTAAGTGTGGTTATATGTATATGCCCCACTCAGGAAGGATTAAATTAGTAATTGTAATGCTCCATGTAACTTATCACAATGAAACGATTTAGGATGTTGTAAGCAATTGAATAAATGTTGGATCCCTGTTTAGTTACTATTTACACTCTTACCTGTTTTGACCATTAAACGAAGACAACCCAAATTAACTTCATGTTCACGAGTTAATACCACTACATCTACTCAGAAGGGGGTTGACCAAGGACAGATGCTGACCTTTAAAAAGCGAGAAACACCAGCAACAGTGCCACCTGTGCCTGCAGCTGCAACAAAAGCATGCAACTTGCCACCAGTCTGCTCCCATATCTCAGGTCCCGTTCCTTCATAATGAGCTCTATAATTTGCCAGATTCTCGAATTGATCTGCAAAGAAGCCACCTTTATACTCACCAGTGATCACTTCGTTTTGTTTTTCATTCTCGGACAAGTATCCATTCGTGTGGTTTGTATTGCTAGCATCTTTTTCATATTTGTGCTGCTGTGCTAGCTTATTTGCTTCTGCTGCCCTTCTTCTTGCAATATTAACAAAGTGATCTTTGTGAGTTATCGAGACTGGTCTAACCCTTTCAACAGTTGCTCCAAGTGCTTCTAGTATTTGAGACTGAGAAGTTAATAGGAACAAAGCACGAATAAAGTAAACAGATATTATTACCAACACGAGAAATATAATAAAAATAAAAGTGGCACAATGGGAGGCCTGGCATGTTGCAATTTTGAGAGTTCAAAAGAATATCATGTGAAAGGACTTTGAACTCAAATTACCATCTATGGTTATAAAAAAACTTTGGGTTATTCTAAACGATACAACACGTCGTGTATGCAAATCGGACCCAAAAGAAAAGCAATTTCGCTCTCTTTTAGGATAATGCTGATGAAAGAACCCACACACACATAACAGAAGTAGAATATAAAGCAGTTACAGTTTGATCAGCTTATATGCAACACATGGCATCAAGTTTCTAGTCCAGAAACATAATTCAGCCATACCTTTTCAATTGCAGCATCATCTGGGATAACCACATGGCATTTGCATCCATAAGCAGGAGCAACTGTCGCAAGACTAATTGCTGTACTACCGGCACTCCCCTCTGTAACCACACCCCCACGAGATAGCTTTCCAGAATCCAAGGCCTATAAAAAATAATATGAATGACAACAAGCATAGTATTAAACCTCCCAAACGAATATATAACAAGATTATTAAGAAAGAGCAGACATGTTAATATTTTACTCAATTGACCAGAGAACAACTGAGCTAACCTCTTCAATAATTTTAACGGCGACTCTGTCTTTCACACTTCCTCCAGGATTCAAAAACTCAGCTTTCGCCAGAATCTGATTAACATCAAAATCAAACAAAGGATGATTAGTTAATCGAATTTAATAAAAAATAAATAAGCATTCGTCCCACAATGATGTAACTAACTTTCACCAAAACTGTTCTTATTTTCTACTTTTTTCAACATAACAAACTTCTATTCCATTAAAGTTATCAAGTATACTAAATAAACCTATGACTTTTATTTTGACTTCGTAAAACACCAACGCGTATTTTTTCATCTGTCTGATTGGAGTTTTTTTTTTTTTATTTTTTTTTTTACATAATGGTGTGTTTGGCAAAACCAGCAAGGTGTGTAGCTTATTTTAAAAGTAAAATGAACTAGCTTAAGATTTATTTCAAATACTCTAGAAGCTATGCGAGACGACATATTATTTCTCTAAAGAAATACAATATTATCAAATACTCTAGGTCCTTGGGGAAGGGTCACTCGGCACCCAAAAGGGGTGCACACGTCAAGGTTTCTCCGCCATTTTGGAGCTTATTTCTCTAAAGAAATACAATATTATCAGTTTTGAAAGCTGAAACAATCTTTTAAGTAACTCCGATGCACAAAATGTGAAAATACAATAAGAAGAATTGTTTACATTTTGGTTGAAATTTTGGCAGAAAACAAAAGACAAGTTTATAAATATTGGGTTTGGTGAAATTAGGTGGAGCTGAAGCAGGGTCGGAACCAGGGTGGGTCCTGGGACACCGATGAAGTTTTGCGACGTAGCATTAATATTCGGTAAAACCCTCGATGTCTCGTAAATGCACCCGGTCAATAAAAATTGTGTTTCTAGTTTATGCACCCGGTCAATATGTTTCCTGGTTCGTCCCACTTTTTTTTTTCCAATCATTTTTTTGAATTCCCACCAAAGTATGGGTGGAAACGACCCGAGCCGCTCGGGATGGGATCGGTAAAAAGCTCGAACGAGCCCAAGCTTTATATATAAAGATTGACTAGGTTCGCGAGCCTAAACGAGCGCTCAAAATATATACAAACAACTATGTATAAACAAGCTTAAAAGAAATAAACTAGCTGAGTTTCATTTGAGCATTATTATATCCTTCTAACACGTGATATAAAATGAAGTACCTCACATCCAGTAGCATCAGAGAGACTATTAATCCGAATAAGCGGAGTGTTCCCAATAGCTCCAACTACTCCCTTACCCTTCCGTTTATTCTCCGTTAATTTTTCACTTTTCAAATCACCTTTTTTGCCACGTTTACTAGCTAAAACATAAACAGAACATATGGCCACGGTGACTGCTGTTATGACGGCGGTTAAGTTCGACGGCACCGCCATGTCACGGTGGCCGGATGTACGGACGGTGAGAGTGTTGGGAAAAGAATAGGCCCAAGGTGTGAATGTTAGTGATTTGTGAAGGGAATTAAGTTTGGCCCAATGAGTTATTTAAAGCCCAATAGTGTTTTTAGTTATGATGTCATTTCGATTAAAAACATGTTTTTCCAAAAGGTTTAAATCGGTAGGAAAACTCTAACTCATGCATCCTTTAGAATGTTGACTGATCCTTCTTTAAAGAACTACACTGTGTTCTCGAGTCGGATTAATGGAAGAAAATGAAAGAAAGTGAAAAGGTTTACTCCCACATTGTGTTCTTGAGTTTTACTTATAAAGGAAGGAAAGTGAAAAGGTTTACTTCCACATAATATGATTTGAGTGATTTTGGAAGTAATGTATTTCCTCCCAAAAGTGGGAGGAAAATGTTTATTCCCACTTTAATTCCCTTTTCTTTATTATGAAAACTCAAGAACACACCGCTAGTCTATTTTAGTGACCTTTTAGCCAGGAGTTGGGAATAAACCCATGACCTATTTCTCCAAAAGCCCTCATTGACCGGTCAAGTGAACGTTTTTGGTGAGAGAGTGATACTATTGGAGGAATGACCTAATGGTGACTAAAAACATGTCTAATATTATGCGTAAAGCTGTTTGTCAACATTATGAAGAAGAAGTGAGTTTCTTTACTAAAAATAACAGGAAAATGATACATTAACTTAGGCATAAAATTTTAAGTTTTAACTACTAGTCCAAAGTATGAGTTTCTGTGGCATGTCACAAACGGTTGTAGTGGATGTTCAAGCCTTGTCTTGAGGTTAATGTGATACCTCAGCCACATTCCAGTGTACTTATTTTTTCTATGTGATTATATATTTTACCAGGGTAACCCCTTTACCAAAAAAAAAAAAGTATGGGTTAAACCAACGATCCAATTTGGGACATAAAAAGTTCTAAACTAATACCTACTTAAACCAAATCCGTATCATAATGTGGTGATTATCATATTTTCAAATTTTCGATCTTGCCATAAAACAGAAAGTACAATAATCTTTGATCTCAGTATTTAAGACCAAGATACTGATACCACACGCTATACAAAAAGAAAAAGAAGTCACTAGGGGACCAAAAGCTCAATTTTACTCAATCTCACCCAAACAAACTACCATGACAATCTCAGAAATACTTATGAAATACAAATCGCTCATATTAATCTTCGCCATTTTCTCTTTAATCATCGTTGTCATCATTTACTTTGCTCCAAAACTCCTTGATGTTCTCACTTACTTCTGGCCGCTTCTCGTGTCCACAACTCTCTTCCTCATTGCTGTCGTGGTCTTTAGTCGTGGTTCTCAGCCGTCGCTTGGATCTCTCGGTGAGAAAGCAGGTGAAGGAATCATAGATTACGTTGCTACTCAACCAGAATCTGATCAAGGTCATAAAGATGAGTAAAGGGTAATGCAAAAAAGTAGTAACATACTTTTATTTTGTCCATTTTAGTTTCAAATTCTATATAAAATTTACACTTTTTACGTTGATGTGGAACATTATATATATGGAAATATGATCAATACATTTTCTAATAATGATCAATATAGAACAGTTTATGTATTACAAAGTTTATGATCATTTTTTTTTTTCTTAAAATGGTACCAATATAGAACATTTTTCAAAACTTCAGTTACTAAAATGATCATAATCAAAAACAGTGAAGTATTATTACGTTGTTATATTTGGACATTATAGTTTGAGCAAATGTAAACAGCGGATGGTTGTATTTTCCGGTGAGAAAGCAGGTGCAGGAAGGAAAACCGGAAGCTAGCCAATTGAAGTCGTAAAGTTTATGTTATGTCGCTATATTTGTCTAATATGATTTGTCATCTGGTTTATGGAACTTCTTTAATGTTTATTCTTAGTGATAATATTCAATAGTATTGTCATTGTCTCATGAGTTATATTACCTCTATTATTGTCCTATAGTTCGAGATCTCACCTCATATAATTCAAACATAAGTTTTTCTCGATTTTTATGTTGCTAGCTAAAATTCAGTATGTAAAATATAAAGCTTGTGTAAATATTAGCCACGTGAAATAAGCGGTTTGAGATTTAACAACTGCACATGTTTATGTTTACGGTTTTACATGTATCTTTGTATATACATTTACGTGTTTAACATTCGATATATAACGGATGATTCAATTTATACTCACAATTTACATTTCAGCAGATTCATATAAATATGGACTGATTAAATTTTGTTCCATTCATACAGAATGAGTCAGTAGGTTATGTTTCATTGATATAGAGCAACTGAGTTGAGCGTATCAATGAATCGACAATCATTTAAAATACTATATAACAGAAAGTCTTGAGTCTAGTTGACCCTCCATACCCGTCTCAGACTAGTTTGACAGCTACGTTTATATCACTTGTTTTGATAGGAACTCAGCTAGCTATACATGTTACGAATGTCACGTTATAAACTTCATTATGTGAACTGTGAAGTGAAAATCTAGAATCAAATAAAACGGGTTGGTACAAGGAGACTGTTTGGATGTGGGTGAAGTCATGATGTTCAAAAACCGGATTGTTTAGTATTTGTCAAATTTTAATTTTGTAAGATTTATATGTAAATGACCTTTATATGATATTGTAATCATAATCAGTGTTATAATTACCTGAAAATAAGTTCAGCTTTTAATATATCCAAAGACTATAGAAAGATTGTGTCTGACTTAAAACGCAGGACGCCCTGCTTTGGGTAAAAGCAAAGTGCAAGCAACTAGCAGGCAAAGTGACTTTATGTGATAGATGACCAAACAGGATGCATTAGGCATATTCAACTTTACGCAATGTACTACAGCAATAGCTTAATGGTCCTATAGTTCATGAGATGATGGAATCAAGTGTAATCGTATGTATTAATCAATGGATCACTTCTATTCAGTGATGCTAACTTCAAACTCATGCTGATATCATTGCAAGATATCGATAACTTTTATTTATTTCACACTTTTTCTTTACTTTAATTATCTTATAAACCATCTGATATATATTTAGTACTGAAATATCATCTTTCAAAAAGAATTTTAGTTCTGAAGTCTCATGTTAGCATGTATCTTAAACACGTTTTGCTTTGTTTTTTAAGTTTCTTCCCTTTCTTTTTTGATCCTTTAAACAGTAACCGACCAAAAAACCTTTGAAGAATGCGCAAATTGTGTTAAAGAAGAAAAAAAAAGATTATGATTGCATACAAAAGAATTTAAAATACTTATTGACATATCAAAATCACATATGTTAATTAGTAGACAAATCAAGAAAGTTATTCAGTAAAATTCAAAAGAAATCATACTCGCAAAAAATGGAATGGAATTCAGACTTCAAGTATATCATATTCCAAGAAAATCGGCGAACCAAAACTTTGTTTCTAACTAAACAAACTTTGTTTATACCAAGGCTAAATGAAAAAATCTGTAATTATGAATTAGCAGTGAAGTATACTTATAGTTCTATCTCTAGTTACAATTCATATTCAATCTTAACAAAACATAGATACATGTAAAAACTTAGCAAATGCCATCTATAGTATCATCATCGTGTAACTTCACACGGATGTTTGTGTCAGTAAGATGTCTGCAGCATACCACGATGATTGTGAAAGCAGAACATCTGAAGCAGTCAATGTGCCGGTCTTGTCAAAGTCGAGTCTTTCAAACTCTTCCATGATTGGTGCCATGTCTTCTTGGCTGATTTTCCCCATCTCTTTTAGCTTATAAAGGATGAATTCAGCAGCCCTGTTGAATAATAGAATTAGTTACAACTGATAAACAAAAATGGCAGTAGTTATTATTATGGTAATTAAAATACAGTGGTTAGGCAAATGAAATTGCAGTAGTCTTTGAAATATGGTGATTATAGAAGATGTCCCATCATCGAGAAATTTAAGACGTGCCTCATAAACTAGCATTAATACATGAAAGATAGGTCAGTAGTCTTAAAGGTGCAACGATTATGAAAAATGTCCCATATGGCAAGAAGGGACCGCTCGAGACCCTTCACCATTAATGTTGAGATATGCCTACGTGGCTACATTGTTTGTGAAGGTTATGCAACGGTGAGGTATGCCTAAAAAATTACTACAGATAAAACACGAGTAAATCAGAAAGTTCATGGTTGTTTGTACTTACACTACAACACCATCATCATCAAGATCGGCTGCCTCCAAGTCAGCAGGCGTCGTCTTTCTTTTAAGAGCCCATTTCACTAATTTCCTCTGTCGACTCTGAGTATGCAGCACAGCAAAACTAAATAGCAACTGACCTAAATAAACAGTACCCGACAATATCCAAAATAACGCGAAAACACGCCCACCTTCTGTTGAGAAACATTTATCAATATAACCCAAACTTGTAATCGTCCCAACAACACAATAAAACGCATGAACAAAGTCCAAATCCTCAACAGCAACCAAAACCGTAGTCCCAGCACCCATAAGAACCACAAGCAAAACCAATAGTATTATACACTTATTCCTCTCTCTATGGCTTTCCATTTGTTTTATTGTAGCTGCTGTCCCAACAGTTTGATGAGTATGCAACGCTTTTGCAAGAAGTGTTTCCTGTTTTTCAACTAAAAGGTCTGCAGCCTTACTTAACACGAGACCAATAAGAAGCATACCCAAAAAGACAAAAAGACACGCGAGTAATATTGTAGCATCGCTACCAGGAAATAGATCTCCATACCCAACAGAAGTCATTGTGACGACAGTGAAATAAACAGAATCAAGGACACTGTTTGTCTTTTTGCCGTTGATTTGGTGTCTTAGGAAATAAAAACAAAGGGTTCCTGCGCCCAAGTAGATGATCAAGAGAATGGCTACTTTTCTGTAACTTGGGTGGAGATAGTCGAAAACTGATTGGGGACGTGGAAGAGTGGCTGCCGGTTTGGAGTTTAAGGATGAGGATGAGGAATCGGCTGTAGGGGCACTTTTTATGCGTCTGAATCTTTTTCTTTTGATGGTGGCGATTTGGTCTTTTGCGAGTGAAGGCTTTGATGGTCCTGGTGGTGGAGTGGAAGGTTGGTTTTTCTCAATGTCGAATGACACGGTTCTTTCAACGTTGGATGACATTGTATGGTAGCTCGGTGTGTGACACTTCTCACGAGTCCTGAGAAACAATTTGATACCAAACTTATTATTCAGCATATGTAAATTGTGACACAGTTATGACATCTATCCAACATGTTAACATCACATGACTAATAGATCATACGTGCCTTAATACATGTATTTTTAGGAATAGAATTAGACCATAAGCCAACCGAAGTAACAATGATCATTGAGATGTAATCATTCAAGGGAACATATGAGTTGGAATCAAACAACAGAAGCATAAAGTAAGCATATAGCAACATACAATTTTTGGTTGGTCAACAAACTTTTCAAAAATTCACTTTTAGCCATGTTATTGTTTTGTTCATCTTGGATTTACATGTTCCATAAAGGTAAAAACCTTAAAAATACTATTTCAACCATTTTTTAAAAGATATAAACTTGAATTTTCATATAATTTCAACTTGATTATGAACTTTATGGTCTACTGTTAACAAGCACCTACATGAAAACTCGAAAACCATACTAGAACACATCAAATTCTACTATATATTTCATCAGAATTTCAACTTAATTAGTTTTACATTTTTGCATTCAACTTAAAACAGAAAATTACATACTCAAACTTACCAGATTCAACTGTTTCATGAAGTTTCATGACAATGTCAACTTAATCATACATTTCTATAGATCAAATACGAACAAACACAGTTTACGATACATCAAAAATCTAGATCACATACGCGAATTCATTAGATCTAAACAGCTACCAACATTATATTCAAACACTAATAACGAACCATATCAAGTCGAATAAAAAAAACAAGAAGATTACGAGTATTAAACTTACGTACCTGAATGAATTTAACGTTTAGATTTTTGAATGTACGTGTTAGCAGAACTAGTTATTATCCATGGTTTGTGAACTCAGACATTATATTGTTGTAAAATGTGTACATGATTTAAGGTCTTGTAGAGTTGAAGTGCATTTTATACTGTCATTAGAAAATTGGTGGAAGGTTGCATGCACCGGCATTTAAGTGAGAACATGCATGTGTTCAACACGCTTTCATGTCATGATATGGAGTCTAAAATCAACCCAATTTATAAGGAAATGTTATTTTAAACAACGTAATAAACTAAAGAATAACTTGGGTTTAAACTTTAAAGTGGTAAGGTCAAGTAGGGTTGGCAAAAGTTGGAATGATATTTTACCCATCATATGCGCTGGGTTCGCGAGTTCTTTTTTAAAAGGAAGTGACAGAAAATTGAGAATTTATTGTATTATTAAGTAGGGTAGAGCAAATTCATCCGAAAATCGATTTGAACCGACAAACTGACTGAAACCGGATCGAATCAAACTGAAGCGTCATTTAACGGTTCGGTTTTGGTTTTGTATATTTATTTCGGTATTTATCGGTTTCGGTTCGGTTCGGTATTTTCGGTTCCAAACCCGAAAACCAAACCAAACCGAGTTATTCGGTTCGGTTTTGATATCTATTTCTCGGTTCGGTTCTTGGTTTGGGTTTTTTCCTTTTTCGGTTTTCAGGTCGGATCGGTTTCTGTCGATTCGAATCGGCTTTGATCCGATGCTCACCCCTATTATTAAGTGTTTTTTTTTCCAAAAAGGTAGTCGCAATGGGGTTAGTCGGCTCACAATGTCGAGTCGAAAACACAAGCAATCAATAAAAAAAAGAAACATTCCTACTACTTTTTTTNGGTAGAAAAGGATCAATGATCAACCAAGTTTGATTAATAAGTGTATTGTGCTGATATTTTTCGTAATATAATCGTTTTAACTCGTTACTTAAACCAACCGTCTGTTTTGCCACCTCAAGTTAATAAACACAAGGTATCAGAGGGGTTTGCAATAGGTGCCGTCGCATAGGACTTCCACTTAAGAATGGCCACATTTTTATTAGTTTTGCATATAAATACGTATAATATTAAACATATGAGTCATATAATTCAAGTTTATATGAAATTTTTTTTAGTTTACAAGTGTAACATGACCTTTTTTTGTTATTGCCTAGGGCAACGAAAATCATGAGACGGCCCTGAGTGCGACTATACCCTAAATATGATATTTATGTTCGTAAAATCATAGAGTTCATATAGGACAGGTCGAGGCCCTTACACAAAAAGGCTTTGGACAAATGAGCACAAGGTAACCATATGGCCGGGGTGACCCAGTGGTTTGGATTTGGTCTTCAAAAGTGAGTGAAACTCCCAGGAGGTCCCAGGTTCAAACCTTGGGGAGAAAATTAATCCCTATGCGGCCACGGAGATTTACCTGCGATGAATCCGGCTATCCAAAAAGAGTAGTCGCCCTGGGATTAGTCGGCTCGCAATGTCGAGTTGGAAACCAGGTTATTCCCTTTGCGGGTCTCTCCTAGTGGTTCGGGTCCCGGGGCCTGCCCGTTAGAATCGTTTAACTCGGGGGTCGGATTTCAAGTGTGGTGCCGTTCTAAAAAAAAAAAAAAAAAAAATTGAGCACAAGGTGTGGTAACATGTTAACCGGTAACATATTAGTCTTCATGAAAAATAGTAGGTATTCCATAAGCATAAAGAGAGAATAACTTTGTGTCACCTTTACCCGCATTCACGATGGCATTTTAACAATACTAGCTAGTAAGTTTGATGGCATACGAAATAAACAATATATGTTTAATGAGCATTTTGACAATATTTAAAATTACGATCGTAATACAAGATCCCACAATACTTTTTTTTTTTACCGGCCATGCTCGAACAAATACAAAAGTTTAATTGAACATTAGACAGCTGAAAAAAAGCACAAAGTCAATTTCAAGACAAAAATGAAAATAGTTACCTTAGGTAAACTCGACAACATAGTTATTTAAGTTATTATAAACTTAAAGAAAACACAATGTCAACGTCCTATCACGTTAATATGTCGGTGAAATTTCATTATTTTCCGAGATATCGTCGGCAGGACGATTAATGTATGTTTCCACATTTAGTACTTGATCCAATTATTATTTTTATAACTAAATTATAACTACCACTATGTATGGTCCACTAGTAGTTGAATAACTTGAGTGTGATTCATTGACATTATTGAGTCATGGGGTATAAAGTATTACCCAGCTTAGCTAGCTAGCTTGTTTTGAATATTTGGAAATTGTTATTTCCGTGAAGATAGCAAGTATTATTTTATCTTGTCAAAGAGACACGTAACCATGTGACCGTTTTGAAAGTTTATATTCAAAGTTTCCTAATCGGATTATGAACGAGGTGGAAGCGACCCACGCTCCGCGGCGGGGAAACAAATTTTGGACGATTTTGTACGGTGATTCTTTTTTTTTCGACTTTTATCTTTCGAGCTGATTTTCTTATGTGTAAAAAAATGATAAAGTAAAAGGGTCAGGATAATAACATGATTTCATTAGTTTAGTAAAGCTCTTTATTTATGTTTAGGTTTTAGTTATTGTGTGTGTTCTTTGAGTATTGGTTTCGCCTTTTGCTGCCGTAATTATGGCATTAAAAAAAGTTAACAATTGTTGTTTTCGATCGAGTGATTATGCAAAAGTAAGGAAAATGTGTTTGCATATGACACTTCAAAAGATATTCCAACAACAATTTTACTTGTTAGTTAAAAGTATAGTAATATTTGGCTCGTTTTGTTCGCAATCCAAAGGCCTTTCCGGTAGTATATTTGTTATTAAAGANAATGTCAACGTCCTATCACGTTAATATGTCGGTGAAATTTCATTATTTTCCGAGATATCGTCGGCAGGACGATTAATGTATGTTTCCACATTTAGTACTTGATCCAATTATTATTTTTATAACTAAATTATAACTACCACTATGTATGGTCCACTAGTAGTTGAATAACTTGAGTGTGATTCATTGACATTATTGAGTCATGGGGTATAAAGTATTACCCAGCTTAGCTAGCTAGCTTGTTTTGAATATTTGGAAATTGTTATTTCCGTGAAGATAGCAAGTATTATTTTATCTTGTCAAAGAGACACGTAACCATGTGACCGTTTTGAAAGTTTATATTCAAAGTTTCCTAATCGGATTATGAACGAGGTGGAAGCGACCCACGCTCCGCGGCGGGGAAACAAATTTTGGACGATTTTGTACGGTGATTCTTTTTTTTTCGACTTTTATCTTTCGAGCTGATTTTCTTATGTGTAAAAAAATGATAAAGTAAAAGGGTCAGGATAATAACATGATTTCATTAGTTTAGTAAAGCTCTTTATTTATGTTTAGGTTTTAGTTATTGTGTGTGTTCTTTGAGTATTGGTTTCGCCTTTTGCTGCCGTAATTATGGCATTAAAAAAAGTTAACAATTGTTGTTTTCGATCGAGTGATTATGCAAAAGTAAGGAAAATGTGTTTGCATATGACACTTCAAAAGATATTCCAACAACAATTTTACTTGTTAGTTAAAAGTATAGTAATATTTGGCTCGTTTTGTTCGCAATCCAAAGGCCTTTCCGGTAGTATATTTGTTATTAAAGAAATTGTTAGATATTTGGTAATAAAGTTTGTGATATAAGAAATTTAAGGGTTAATTTTGGAAAAGTTTTTTTTTTTAAATAAATAAATGCATCAAAATTTTTACTTGTATTTAGTTTGATGCGCAATGTTTTTTGATGAAAAAAGTCAAAAAAGTTGTGCAAAAACGAATGTTTGATGCAAAGAAAACGATTAATGTACCAAACGTATTCTTTTCATAAATTTTTTCGGATAAAGTATCCACTTTTAGAAAATAACTGTTCCTTCAAACCAACTTTTTCATGCACCAACCAATTACCCCGATTCTTTAAATTTTTTGAGATTTTTTCGCGAATTTTTGAAAAAAAAATTCTTTTTACTCTTTTACAAAAATCCTCTTTTTATTTGATCTCATCCCTATATATATATATATATATATAATATATATATATATATATAGTAAATATATATATATATATATATATATATAATATATAATATTATTTATTATATATATTTTTAT
>LBNU01003523.1:345570-361071 GCA_014162995.1 Artemisia annua
AGCCCAAACAAATCCATCTCTGCGCAAATAACAAACGACAAGTATGTTATATAAGATATGGAAAGAAGAAAACGCTTACACTACTAACGAGACAAAGAAGGCAGGATGAGCACCAACCCGAACCATCCGCAGCGATAAACGTTGGGACACAATAGGGCGACTCGAAGTGATTGCGACTGATGCCCATGTGCACCAGAAACGCCTCCGGGTATGGCCTGATGTGCAGACGGTTCGCGTCGATAGTCGACGCATGGTCCGGGTTGTACCACGTGTCTAAAGGGCGCTCATCCTTCTCCAAGGACATCTTGGTGTGGAAGGGAAAGTCAAATGGAAAGACGGCAGCGTCAATCCAAAAGAATTTCTCCCTCCAATGGGGGAGCTTGTCCACCTTCTTCGAAAAACACTGAAGCGCGCCTACGCGCTTCGTGAAGGTAACCCACCCATTTAACCACGACGTGCGATAGAACGCACGGAACAGGTGGAGGGTGGGAGGAATCGCTAATAAACGGCAGTTGATCTCGAAGTTGGAAATTTTCCCAGCGCCTATAGGATGCAACTGGGAAATATGAAGGCGATAGTACACAAGGATATCCCTTAAGAGTACGGTGATGGGCACGCGCTGATTCGCCCATTCGTTAAAGCGCATGTATAATCCCACTTTCCCATCGGGGTAGTCTGCTATGGTGTCGTCTGGATCAGGCACCACGGGGTGCAGATCCAGCGGGATATAATAATCCGAGGAGAACTGAGTTAGCTCATCCTCGATTAAATTGGAATGACAGTCTTCAAGCTGAATGACCATTTTTTGTTCTTAATGGCGCAAGCGCTGATTACCTTGGCGTAAAAAGTTAGGGTTGCAGCGACGATTTGGGAGTTTTTTGGAAATGGATAAACACTTTTACTGTGAAAAACACAGTAAAAATGAGGAGGTTTATATAGATTTCTCACTCACCACCGATGATTGACATGTGGATCCCACTAACTCAAAACGTGTGGATGGGGATTGAAATGGTACAGGACACGTGGATAGCCTCCCCATTTCCCGAGGTAAATGATTTGCAACTTTTAGCCTAGATACACTGCATGTGGATTTTTTGGCGGTAAAAACTTGCAGTCTTCCCGCGCACGAGTCGGGAATAATCTGGGCACGGTAAGTATAGCGACCGCATATTTTTAGCATGCGCACACTAGACTGGGGGGACATGATGACGTATAGTCTACACCGGGTCATGAACCCGTTTGGTAAACAATACCTACACGCAAGCCCACTACGTGTGGGACAGTTTCATACTAATTGGACTACCAATTAGACGGCTTTGGCTCACGAGGCCCAAGCCCAATGATTATTTAGGAATGTGAATAAACGATATCTCCTAATTATAGGATGTATATCAAATACCCGCGATACGCGGGACATACCAAGGTTTGCGGAACACGAAACCAACAAGGATTTGTGTCTATATATAGAGGGCATTATGACTCTCGCAAAGGTACGACTTACAAACCCTAACTCCTCACAACCCTAAAACACGATTACTTACTCTCACGCCGGAGGATAATCGGGGTAGACAATCCCTCGATAAGCCTAACGGTGTTTGTTGCTTTCTTAGTGCGCATGTCTCAAGCAATATCAACCAATTGATACGAGGAAAGGAACCCAAACAAGGAACACCCAACTTTTGTATCAACATACAGTCTCCTTTATCGTTCACTTTTCTGAACTTTCACATCATGTCATGACTCATGGTCTTCAATACGGAGTTATTATATCATTAAGTCATCAATTTATTAGCTTTAACAACTAAACATTAAACTTACCCTAAGGAAGTGCTGTTTAAGTTATATCTATAGGCTAAGCTTATTGTTTTTCGTCTTATATTTATTAGCTTTAATTTTCTAGTTTATTTTGAAAATTGTGGGCTTATTAAACTTATATAAGCCAATAAATTGAAAAAATAAGGCTTAAAAACTATAAGTCGAAATAAATTAAGCCCGTTAGCTCATATATAAACTTAAACAAACACCCTCAAAAATTTATGAAACATAAATGATTTGTACATTTTTATTTTTTATTGGGACATTTCAATTAATGCATCAAACAGTTATATAATATTTATATCATATTGATTACTTGTACAGTGATCATGCAAATAAGAAAATAAGTGTTTATGAACCTCTTTTATACGATTAGAAGTTGGTCCACCCTCTCAATAGCCTAGCCAACACTCATTAACCCCATAACTTGCAACCAAAGCGTCACTTTCCTAACATTCCTTAGCCACGTGCTATGATCATTGGCGAATAACAATCCTTTACAAATCTTATCACAAGTCATATAAACTTTACAACAATGATTTGTAAGTTATTACTTTTCTAGTTTTATATTTGGGTAAAGTCCATAAAATAGCAACGTATTTTCTCAACTTTGAGTTAGGTAACAAACTTTTTTTATTACCAATTTAGTCATTAAAACTGACTAATTTGTGTCAAAATAGTAAATGTGACCTACTGATTTTCCAAGTAGATAAATAATTATTTTTAAATTTCCACCTAGACACTTATTTTTAATCCAATCCTACCTACCCAATAACTACTTTTAGCATCACTTTTTATTGGTATTTCTCACCTTCTGCTTCTCAAGATCCAAAGACATAAAAGGCTTGCTCGAAGGTAATTGTTTTTATGTTTTTTCCATTTTTCTACAGGTGGGCAATTTGTTCTTTTCAAGTGGCCAAAGCGAGATTCAGGTAGTAAAGAAGAGAAGAACAATCTATTGATTTGTCATTCTTCACGGGGTTGTGTTCATTAGTTCAATGTTGTCGTGAGTATAGTGGGTTTTTTATTCAATTTAATGGAAGGGCTTGTAGCTTTTCTAATTATGGTGGTTGCCGGAATATTCATCGGAGAAGATGATGGATGCCGGAATACTCGCCGGAGGAGATGATTATTACCGGTATAAATAAAGATGATGAGTCAACGTCTTTTTGGATGATGTCGAGTGAGAATTTACTCTTTTTGGTAGCGTTAGCGTTTGTTTTTTACTTCTTTACTGTCAATCATCTGTTCTTGAACTTGAATAATTACTAGACATCGAGCATTCTTCTTCTGTGTATTCCAAGATCTTAAGCAAAAGTATATAATTGTATATGTATGATTTTGGTGGGTTGATTTTAAAAGAACTATGAAAATTCAGGGGTTAAATTGAAAATAAATATCCATATAATCAGTACACGTAAGCATAAAAATAAATAAAAATGCCAAATAAGCAATTTTTACTGGTTTAGCAGGTACCCGGTTACCATATTTACTATTTCGGCACAAATTAGCCAGTTTTAATGACTAAATTGGTAATAAAAAGAGTTCGTTACCTAACTTTGTAAAGTTGAGAAAGTACTTTGCTATTTTATGGACTTTACCCTTTTATATTTACAGACGTACTTGTTAATAACACATCTATACTTATTGAAGTATATTTACTTGTTCTATTTAATGGGGCTTCGGATAAACGACAGGTATCAGGGTCACGACTGCGGTTGAGTAGGAGTTGCATCGGCACGGAGAAGGTCGTGGTAGGGAAGCCGAGCGTAACGGATTTGATATACTTTTTCGTTTTAGGTTTGTAAAGAGTATGCACATGTGATAGATATATTTTAGTTGAGCGAGTGGTATGTGTGATAGGCATGGGCGGAGATAAAGGGGGCACAAAGGGCAGGTGCGCCTCTAGCGAAAAAAATTGTAGTGTAATTTTTCGAATATANCGAAGTAAAAAAAACATAAAAAAGGAAAAGTATTTCCCATGACTGTTTGAAAGTATCATTTTACCAAAAAAAATGTTTGAAAAATTAAAATTTGTCTGGATTAGCTTTGTTACGTGGTAATAAAATGTAAAAGGCGAACTTTAGAAAAAAATAAATATGAAAACGATAGGTCAAGCATCGTGTGATGTTGTTCATTGGGATATAAAGCTGGTTTAGACGTGACAAATGACTACCATATCCTTTCAAAGTAACATAATGGTGCCGACACATTTCAGAATGGGTTCACACTTGGAGAAAATGACAATAGGAAAACTATTTACATTCAAAAGTTGCATCATTTAAATGCTACCAGTACTATTTTTGTGTTTAAATCTCCTTTGTATTTATGGTTGGTGATATTTTTTGGATTTGATCTTTGCATGTTAAGGCTATCTTAATAGTGTATTTTGTTATCAACCAAATATGACCTCGCATTCTGATTCGATATGGTGATTTACTCTGACAAATAAATGAACGTAAAACTGAAGTCATTTGTTTTCTGAATGGATTTAAAATGCAAAATTCTTTAATATCTTGATGCATTTGTCACACAGGCTTTTAAATCCTTTTTATTTTATTAAATGAATACGGGCAAAACGTGGGTATATAGCGAAATAATTATACTTGCAAGCTTGTGTTTTGGTGTGACCCTTGATGCAACACTTAAGAGTATAATTGTATTTAAAAAAAAAAAAAAAAAAAAAAAAAAAAAAAAAAAAAAAAAAAAAAAAAAAAANAAAGATCAATGGCCACATATTGAGCACAATAATTAGTGCAATTTTCTCACAGAATGTTGTATTTTCAAAAGCCATTCTATAAGTTTGAAGTTTTTTAATGGGTTTTGATACTATGTAGGTGCAAATTCGGTAAGAAAATTGCAAGAAGCACAAATGAGATCAAGAGAAGTTGAGATGCAAGTGCACTTACAATGACACATGGAACTTCAAGTGCAGGAACACATGCATCAATGGGAATTGGAGGCGAATGCTCGTGAAGAAGCTCGAGAGAGAGAGTGGCAATAAAAGAATAAAAGATTAAAAGATGAACGACAATAATTCCATGCTAATGAGGTTTAACAATCGAGGCCCCCCCAAAGTAGTTGGATATATATTGTCACATCTTTATGAATATTTAGGTTTTATAAAAACTAGTAGTATTAATTTAGTATGTTGTTACCATTTTTAATCAAAATATTTTTTAAAAACTTGACATTTAAACCGAATTAATTACAATGAATAAAACTTTCCATTTAAATTTGTAAGTAGGGTTGGCTCGCTATGACGGTATCAAGGCACGAGGCGTGGCCTCAAAGTTACGAAATACACAAAGGTGTCGGCTCTAGGAGTGACGTTAGTTGAGGCATGAAAAGACGCGCAAAGGTGCAAAGCGTGGCAAGTTTTTGAAGCTTTTACGGGATTTACTAATATTTGGGATTTGAGCTTGCATTTACTACTGTAATATTTTGGATTTGAGCTTGGATTTACTAATGTTTACAACTCATATAATTATTAAATAATGATATAAATCTATAAATATATAAATATTTTTTGTCGCTTTAATTCACGCCTTAAAAACGTCATGCCGTCACGCCTCACGCTAAGACTTGAGGCTTGACCATGCCATCACACCGCGTGTCACACTATTTATAACCTTGATTATAAGTAGTAGAGATAAAGTCATATTCAAATTACCCCGAAATGCAAAAGCTACCCTAAAAGCTTTTTATCAATACATAAAAGATAATGAGAATGAATATTGGATTGAAAATACAATAAACGTTTGCGCTTACAAAGCTGTAAACGCTTAATGTATACTCCTTCCGTCTTAAAACTATTGTCAAAAGACAAAAATCACACAGTTTAACAAAAATTATACATGTATTTCACGGTGGAGGATATAAAAACATTGATGACCAAAACGCTTATCCATGTTCCTTTTTTTTTATGTATTTATTTAAATTTGTGTTTTGAAAAACATTCGTACATAAACTCATCAATGAAGTTACACGATATTTGCTCATTTCTGAATCGAACCATGGAAGCTATGTTAGAACCATTACTACTTGTGAATATTTATGGGATTCTTTACTTTTGTTGCGAAGGGGGCTCCCTCGTTTTAATCATTAAGGAGAGAGGGGCCTCATTTGATGAGCAATATTAACGACTGCCAAAACCATAGTCTTTGCCATTATTCATTACGGTTTGTCGTGAACTACTTCGTTTGTGGTGTTCGTTTTTTTGTCAACTTGGACTTTAGTGAATTTATTTGAGTTACACCGATTTTAAACCACCGACAAATGACTTAGTGGCAAGGTCTTTTTTTATTTACAAGAGGGTCAATGGTTCAAATCTCGCTAAGTGTATATATTTGGGGGTGATGAATGAATGGTCGGAAATGGTCCCGGGATTAACCCGGAGAGGCCACGTACATCGGGTAAAAAAACTCGTTCTCTCCTGATAAACTAACATAGAAAACTTCATCCATTTACCCATTGACATTGAATAATGATTTTACCATTGACACTAGGATCAAAGTAGACAATCTTTGGTGATCTCTGGCATGTAAAGTTTGTACCATATAGATCACACCCTAGAACCTATGGAGTCTTTATAACACTTCACGACTTTGGATTCAAAGCCTAAAGCAGGTAACCCAGTTTGCGAGAAAGCAAAATTCTGATTCGAGATTTGGCACCCCTTGAGGTTTAAAAGTTAAATTTGATTATATTCGTTAGTACCAATGTTTTTAAAAAGCGTTTTTTTAATTGACTCGGTCGAGCCACCGGATCACGATTCAACTGGTTTAACTTGTTTTTTCACTCAAAACCAGCTTCCGGTCATCTGACCGGTTCACGATTCAACCGGCCGGATCAAACCAGGTTTTAAAACACTGGATAATACATACATAAATAACTATTCAAAACCCATAGTAGTAAAGCTAAGGGCAATAAGGCACCCAACCGATTGGGTTGTGAGGGTTGCATTGGGTTGTCCTTGCTGTGAGATTGTGGGTTGCAGTGGGTTGAGGAGCCAACCGATTGGGACAATCGCTCAGAAGCACTTTCTAGTGTATTTTAATTAATTAATTAATTAATTAATTATTATTATTATTACTATTTTATTTATTTATTTATTTATTTAATTGTAGGTCGCCTTAATGTCCTAAAAGGTCGTCTGTAGGTCATAAGAGGGAGAAAACTGATATGGCAAAAAAAAATGTGGGTTGATGAGGGTTGTTATTGGGGTAGCCTAAGCTTTAACACATATATAAAAGCAGTGTTGCAAAAATCGGCTTAGGCGGCCGATTAATCGCTAAGCGGGGATTAACCGCCCCGATTTTCACTAGCCTTATTGATCGGTTTGGTCAAAAATCGGTCAATATACGGATTAATCAGATAAAAACCGGCCAAATCGGACCGGCCAAATCGGACCGGCCAAATCGGACAAGAATCAGATAAATCGGCCAACTCAGTTATGGATAGAAATAGGCTAAATCAAGCATAAATCTCAATCGAAAAAAATCGGCCAAATCAGGAAAAAATTGGCTAGATCGACCAAATCGAGCATATAGTTTCAAAAATTTATAATTTTATATATAAAAAAATTCCAATCCGATTAATCCACGCTTAACCGATTAATCGCTAGACAGTACTCGACCGTCCAATGATTTTTGCAAACCTTCAATAAAAGTACCTGACATAAAGCTAAACCAACTCAGACGGTTCGATGTACAATTCAGTCCTTTTATAATTCTATTTCTTCCCTTGGATGGGTCAACATTTGCAGTTTCACAATAAGCATTTGTACACATACTTTCATAACTTGATAATGAACAAGGTTGTAAAGATCGCTAGGCGGTAGCTAGGTCGTCGGATACCGCTTAGCGATTAATCGGTTAGGCGGAGATTAATCGGGGATTAATCATATTAGATTTTTTATATGTAAATTAAATTTTGAAACTATATACCCGATTTGGCCGATCTAGCTGATTATTTTCCGATTTGGCCAATTTATGCCTGATTTGACCGATTTATCCGAGTTTTCTCCGATTTGGCCGATTTATGCCCGATTTGGTCGATTTTATCCTATTAATCAGTATGTTGATCGATTTTTAACCAAACCGATTAATAAGGCCGATTAGCAAAAATCGTTGCGGTTAACCCCCGCCTAGCAATTAATCGCTAATCAATCGCCTAGGCCGATTTTTGCAACACTGTCAGTAACAACTTTATTTGTTCTCGTTTCTAGTTAACAAACTTTTGCAAATGCTTCATTTTTCGTAAAACAAAGATGTAGCACCATGTAGTGTTGTCAGTGCGTATGATTCCAAAACTGTTTAGTTTGAGGTTCACATGTATCATTTCAGTTATTAGAATCGTGGTTGACTTTTTAACTATTTTACATACTTCTTACTGAGTGAGTTGTTTTAAATGGTATACAATGATGGGTTCCAATAAGGTTCCTCATTCGATAGTTAGGATTTTCACTTTTGTACTTCTTAGTATCGTTGTATTTCTAGTATATTTTCGGTCAGAACTACCTTGTTGTGTTGCATAATCCCTAGAGTCCTTCTTGTAGAAATTATCATGTAATATTGTTTTAATCGTTGAATAATCCCTCTACCACCATTCAATAGGCTTGACTTTATAGCTTCTTCTTGCTTGAGCTGAGCACGTAAGCCAAGCCTTAGCCTTCACTTACTTATTCGTAGACTTTTCTGGAATCTCTATTTCCTCATCGCACTTGTCAATCCGCCTTTCAAGAATATCTTGAATAATAGATCCCTCCATAAAGAAAATCGATGGAACAACCACATCACCCTAATCATGAGGAAATGCGCTGTTCTATAATATTGCCCAAAGAGCTTCGGCCTTAGCTTTTGCAAAGCTTCTTTTCCCTTTCTTTTCTGCATGACCTCTTATGTTATATAGTCTAAATGTGGTATATTATATTATTAAACAATCTATTTAATATTGTTGTCTTTCTAAAAAAAATAAACAATCTATTTATAGAATCCATATAACATAATATAAACTATAATGAAACCTAAATACACAAGCGGATTTGAGCCAACTAACATATATTATCTAATACTTCCCGCGGTTCAAGCGTTCAAATTACGAAAACTTGAACCTGAGAAGAAAGAGCTATTCATTAAAGAAAATTCTAAAGATATTTTGCTCATATATAAGGGCATATTTATTTGTTTATTTAAGACTAGTGGTAATAGTAACCAACATCACCACCGCCAACTCAACTTATCTCCCCACAACCAACATCATATCACATGGTATAATAATGCAACCAACACCACCACCTGAATATACACTATTTATACATAAATATACCCCGCATAAACAAATTAAGCAAGTCACACATGCTCAAATAACCGACTTCACAACTAGGTCTTAAGGACGACCGTTTTGCATTTTTTCTCTTCACGACGTGTCGTATATGGCTAGAGGTAATAGCGAGTACGCGTCTAAGAGAGCTGGAAGACGCGTGCATATGCCTTTATTACCACTAGTCTAAGTATTACTTTCAAGAACTTGAAACACCACAAAATACTCTAGTTGCAAGACATACTACAATATCACAAAATGTATACGATTCAAAAATCTCTAAAATATGCATTTGAAGGTGGTCATAAAAATAATCATGTACGAGAGTATTTTAATTAAACCACTTAGACTACACACGATGGAGGGTAAGGGCTCACTCACCCTCATCTCTCACCCTCACGCGCCACCCCTTACGTGACTCCCTCCACCGCATGCGTGACCAAGCAAAAGAAAAGAGAGAAGTAGTGACCACCCTCACCATTCAGTTGTTTATTTATTTATTTATTTTTTTTAAAAAAATTTTTTTGAGTGAGTGTGAGTTATTTTGTAAGGCATGTTTATATAAAGTGGAGTATTTTCTGGAGGTGAGAAGAGTAGTGATTATTGTGTCTGAAAAGTGAATAAAATAATAATGTCTAAAGATGATGTGAGAATGATACGACGATGAGAGAAATTGATGTGACGGTAAAAGAAATAAATACCACTCCATATGCACAAGTAAAAACTAAAAACCTCTCATTTTAAGAAAGTTGGTAAAAATCTAAGATATAAGATCATTTGAGGACTAAACATTGTTTACATACCAAGGGATCAATCCCCATCTTCCATTCATTTTGATCTAAAGGCTGAGATTAAATCTAACATTTACACTAGAAGGGTATTTTTGTACTATATAAATATCATTTTTTATTCCCATCTCAATTAACTCCTCATTTATTTCACACAAACATCGTGTGTGTTTCTTTCTTCTCTCTTATCTAACCACCTCCTTTAACCGTCTCCTTCATCCCCTTCATTAACAAACCCTAATTTTTTACTTCTCAATTCATTAATCGATCTCCTTCTTCATCCCGTACATCACCTAACCTAATTCTAAGCTGAATTATAAGTTATCTGTTTCTATAAGTTGGATTATAAGCTAACTGATTCATTTTTTTCATTTGATATTCAGGTTTTATGGATTCGCTTCAAAGTTCTTTTTCTACTACTTCTAAAGAGATCGCTGTTAATGATTCGTCTTCTGCTTCTGAAGAGATTGCTGTTAGTGATGATGTTTCAGCTAAGTATGCTGAGGAGATTGTTGCTTATGAACACGGTGATGAATCAGAAGCTATTAAGAGTAAGCTTTTTGATTATTTTAATTTTTTCTATAATTTGTTTGTTAGTGTGAATAAGCTATGTTGTTAAGCTGTTATAAGCTTTGAATAATCTATTTAGTTAGTTTTTGATTGAGTGAAGCTGTTTTTAAGCTCTGAATAAGTTGTTTTAAGCTTTGAATAAGTTATCTTAGTAGTTGATAATAATAAGTAGTTTGTGATTTATCATATATGATATATCATATGTGATTTATCACATATGATATATCATATGTGATTTATCACATATGATATATATCATATATGATATGATAAGAACACTTGTGTGTGATTTCATTTTTAGTAAATCACTGTTTGTAATTTTTATTTATTTATTTCTTTTTCAGATTTGAATCCTTTGAAAACTCTTGAATCATTTCCTACTCACTCTAATTTTGATACTCCTGGTGGAACTGTTTATTATATTCCTAAAGTTCCTGCGGATGTTTTATTAGTTAAGGGAAAAGTTTATAAGTCGATTGATGAGTGCATTGCTGCCTATATGAAATATGCTGCTAAAGCTGGGTTTGTGGTTAGGAAGTCATGCCAGAAAAGGTTGAGGAATGGTACTGTGAAACAAAAGTATTTATTGTGTAATAGGGAAGGTTGTCCTAAGGGAATTCATGTGGACACGTTAGACTTAGAGAATAGTGACAAGCAGATTAGGAGTTCAAACCTGCATATCACAGGCTGCAAAGCGCGTGTTATTTTTGATTTGATTCCTGGTACTAGTAAGTACAGGTTTAATGTTTTTTATAGTATTCATAATCATGAGCTTGAACGTGAAGAGTACACGCATTTGTCAAAGACTGAGAGGCAGTTAACCTATTCTGAGCAACTGTTCATCGTTAAAGCTGCTAGCGTAAATATAGGTGCAACGAAAGCTCATCACATCTTAACCGGTTTGAAGGGTTCTTATTTACTTGTTCATGGAACAACGGTTGATTTCAAGAACTTTTTTAGGGGTGTGAATTGCTATATAGATGATAGTGATGCCCAGATGCTTATATCTAATATGGAAAATAGGAAGAAGCATGTGCCGGATTTTTCATTTGATTATTTGGTCGAAAATGCTGAGCTTGCGGCTATTTTTTAGGTTGATGAAGTTTCTAAGTACAACTACAGAGAGTTTTGTGATGTTGTTTCGTTTGATGCTACTTACAGAACAAACAAGTAAGTTTTTGTATGTTTAAATATGAGATTTGATGATATGATTTGTGTTTTATTGTTTAATCTGTTATTTTATCTATTTTTGTTTTGGTTTTTAGGTACAAAATGGTGTTTGTTCCCTTTACAGCCATAGATAATCATCGGAGGTGTGTGACAGTCGCAGCAGGCTTGTTGAAGAACGAAACTACAGCTTCGTATATTTGGTTGCTGAAAGCGTTCATAAAGGCGTTTGGTAGGGCTCCAAATATTGTTGTTACTGATCAAAATAGGGCTATGAGGAATGCCATTGAAGCTGAGTTTGCGGGTTCTAAACACAGACTTTGCATGTGGCATATTACTCAAAAGCTCCCTGGAAAGGTATTTTTCTGCCTTCTTTTTTATCATATGTGATACTTGATGAGGCGAAAAGTGTATCGCTTTTCGGGGGTCATTTAAGCCCGAAATCGTATTTGTTTGATCAAATATCGCCCTAAATCGTTCCTTTTGGCATTTTAGGTACTTTGGAGAGAAATTCTGGAAAAGGAAGCATTTTGGATGTTTTCGGAGCATAAAAGTGAAGAATTCGACAAAGTGTCAAATTTCTGCTGGAACAGTACCCAGACGGCGTCAAGACCATGCTTGACGGCGTCAAGCCTTGATAAGCCAGAACAGATTAAAGAGGGACGACGTCAAGAAGGCTATCAAGAAACCCTAACCACGGCGATGTGACGACGTCAAGTCCATAACGTGACGCCGTCAGATCTGTTTTTCTATATATATTCGCATAATTTTTAGTCATTCGTGTGGAACTTTTTAGAGAGAAACCCTAGACGATTTTTGCAGCTTTTTTAAGGGTTTTAAACCCTTGGATCTCTCATGTTACATTGAAGATAAGTAATCAATTAATCATTCAATATGTCTATGTGTTGTTTGATTCTATCTTGTTCTTGTCTTTTGTTTAACATGCTAGGCTAGATTTTCTTTGTGTTTGATTAGATCTAATGAAACCTAACTATTGATTATTGATTGAATGGTGTGTTATTAATTGTATTGGATGGGTGATTATCGATGTTAGGCTTAAGAAAACTGGCAGACTTACGGTTGGTAACATGCTTGAACGTCTTAAGAAACATGAACCAAGGTGTACTAAGGTTATTTTGATTGTATTTATTGCATGAGTGAATTCTAGTGATCCCATGTTAGGAGCTTCTTAGCCGGCTTGACATAGGAGTGAAGTAGGATCTCATAGAGTTAGGGGAAGTCCGTACACACCCCTACAAATGGTATTAAGGAATACAATCCGTCATCCACGCAATTAATACACACTAATCAATCGGTAAAAGATAGTTAGGGAGTAAGGAAATCTAAGTATACACACTTCTCTCCGTTATAGTTTTCACAACCATTTACTTTTTCGTTATTTTACTTTATTTGCATTAGTAGTAATTTGGGTTAGTTGACTAGCAACTAATTCCTCCCACTCTTCCAAAACCCCGAGATTTTTACTTGCTTTCCTTAAAATATAAAAATACAAAAAGAATCTTCCCTCACCCATAGACCTATTAGAGTAGTTTTTCAATCCTAACGACACTATTCCCTGAGAGAACGATCAATCCTCCGGTACTTGCGACTACACTATACTACATCGGTCAGGTACACTGCCTGGTGGGGATTGCAAGCTTCTCAAGATCCCTTGAGAGGTAAAACCCTAGTGCGTGGTCGCAATCCCGCGCATCAAAGTTTTTGGCGCCGCTGTCGAGGAATAGTTATTCTTTAGGTTGAATTTTTATTTTATTAGGTCTACTCACTAGATTCCTTTCTAGTGAGATTTTTATTTTATTTTTCTAGGTTTTTCTTTAGTCTATCTTATTTCTTCGTGTTTTTGTTCGTAACCAGTACCATCCGACAAACCATTGACCAAGCGGCCGGTGGTAAGCTACGTGATCTAAGTGCGGAACAATCATGGGATCTCCTAGAAGATCTTGCTCTTTATGACAACGAAAGTTGGAATGATCCCCGTGATTTGAATAAAACGGTCAAGGCAATATCTTTGCCTTCGAATAATTCAAGCACTTCCGACCGTAGGATCATAGAACTTGAAGACCAAGTCAAGTTTCTTATGAAATCCTACGAGGCTCCTAAACCTTCAAGCCAAGTGAACAAAATCACTTCTTCGTGCGAATTATGTAGTGGTCCCCACGACACTCGTGATTGCATGGAACTCCCCGAACAAGCTTTTGCGGACTACGCATCCTCGCGTACCGACGGAGCGGGAGACAAGTGGTACACTTTCAAACCCGAGCCAAACCCTTACGGTGATTCCTACAACCCATCTTGGAAAAATCACCCAAACCTTAGGTGGAAGCCAAACCAAAACGCGCCCCAAAACAATTCTTCCAACCCACCTAATCGTTTTCAACCCAACGGTTCAAACTCGAACCGTACCTTCAACAACAATCCTTCCAACAACTATGGTAGTACCAATAACTTTGAAGGATTGATGTCCAATTTTATGGCATCTCAAGAAGCTCGTATAGCTAAATTCACATCCGAATTTAATCAACAACAACTAGAGATGACCAATAAGATTGACAACTTATTGAAGGCCCTCAACAACCAAGTGCTATCACCTCCACATAAGGACGCTAGGAACACAAATAGCGGACCCCAAGTCAAGGACCCTTCTTCATCCAAACAAGTCCACTTCGTTAATGTTGTCACTATTAAGCCAATCCCTAAGAATGAAATAGATAGTGAACGTAAGGAGGAAGTTAAGACAAATGAGAATGAGGTTAAGGAAGTTGAGGTTGATAAGGAAGTTAAGATAAGTGAAGTAGAAGAATTAGATAATAAAGAGGACTACTTTAATAGGTTACCCACTAAAGAAGAACGGGCGTATCATAAGAATTTATTCAATGACCCCGAAACACCATACCCCTAAGGTAACCCAATCATCAAAACCGGTGACCCTTCCAACATCAACATACCATGCAATATCGGTCACTTGCATGTTTGGAAGGCTTACATAGATCTTAAGTCCCCAATAAACTTCATGACTAGAGCCCACTACAATCTAATAATGAAAAAGCAACGGGGACCTAGAACATTTCCTAGCACGGGGTGGATAAGCAATTTTGTAGGTAGAGTTAGGGGACTACATGTCTATATAGGGAATTTCACCTACGTCACCGACTTCGTGATCGTTGAGGATATTCGTCCGGTAGTTGACACATGCTTAACTCAAGTAGTTTTTGGAAAGCCGTTTGTTGAGGCCTCTAAAATGAATTATGACCCATCTCTAGGGATAGTTAGATTCAGGGACGAGACCGATGATATAGCTTACCAAATGCCTTATAAGATAGAGCAATACCGACTCTTGTCAAACATCGAGAAAGAGCACAAACAAGCGGTCTACTATAAGAATGACAAGGATAGAAGTAGAGGAGTAGACTATGTCATGAGTAGAATATTTGGGTTCTACAAAGAATGCTTGCAACTAGGTCCGGAATATAAGACTAAGCCCGAGGATGACCTAGAGGATGTGACCAATGATGAAGTCACGTAATGTACGGTGACTTTGAGTCTAGCTACAAGACTCGTTAATAAAGAAAAGCGCTTCTTGGGAGGCAACCCAAGCTTTATTTGCTTTATTTGTTTTGTTTGTTTGATTTTATTTGTTTCCGTATGTATGTTTTATTTTTATTGTTATTGATTCGTGTTTCTAAATTGTAAAAATGCTTTATTTTGTTTTTAACTTCGTCTTAACTACATATAAAGGTATTTTGCAAAAGATAAGTGTAAGGGAAATCTAAATCGGTTTATAAGAACAAACGAACATGAATCATAACAATATTAAATT